>MU224205.1:1484880-1539801 GCA_018584345.1 Thuja plicata
CACAATGAAATTGATAACCAGTCTGTAAAAATAGTAGCAATAAAGTTCATCAAAGTCTTACCATTAGCAAAAAATCAGAAAATAGTTTTACGATCATCATAGATTAAAAAAAAAACACCATAAAAAATAGGCTCATACCGGCCATCCACCAAAAGAAACAAGAGACAAAAGACATAAAAAAAAGAACATAAGGAAAATCACTTGGGTTTTTCCCCCACCAATAAACAATAGCTTCAGCCAGTCCTCGACAAGAAACTGGAAGAGCTAATTCCCATCATTATTTTCCTTATCTGAATTCTTTGAATTCTCCAGGTGAAGAAGTTGAAGAGTCATAACCGCAGAATGCATAACTTTAACAACAAAATCTGCAATTCTATTGAAGCTCTCCCCTAGCACCCGGATTTCCTCCTTCATCACCTAAAGGTCATTTTTGGATCCCAAATCCTGAATTAAGTCTTGGAGCCGCTTAATAGCCCCCTTCATTTGATTCAGGTTGGCCTTATCCTCCTCGCCGCATTCCTCCAGGCCCTCATCCTTATTCCCCCTATTTCCTTCTTAGCCGCATTGACCTCCAGCTATCCTAAAGGTGAGGTAGTGGTGAGCGGTGACTCTGTCATCTGTTCTCCCAACACATTCCTTTTGGAGAAATCAACCGTGGGCAATTTAAAACTAGCCAAAATATTGGAATATTCCTAGCTTTTCTCACCTCCCTCCTTAGTCTGGGACTCTTTACCTTTACCTTTGTCTAAGTTGTCCTCCTTATTTTTAATTTTGTTCCCTTTCTTTTTGTCTTCACTACTTCCTTTTCTCCTCCCTTTTTCCTCCTTTGAATCTCCCCCTTCATACTCCGCCTCCAGATATCTCTTTCTAACCGCCTTTTGCTTAACCCAAGTGTTGGTTACAATCTTGTGGGACCTCTCTATTGTCATTGTCATCCTCATCCTCCTCTAAGACAATGTTAATTTTAACTTCTCCCCCCAGACCAACTTTGTCTTGGCGAGCATTCTTAGGGTTATTCTTCAAGAGAGTAGGCATTTTCGAGGACGAGGTAGGTTGAGACCGAGAAGTCGCAGTCTCAATAGGCTCCTTAGCTGTGGGGGTAATAATTTCCTACAAAGTAACAAATCTGGGAGGGCACAAAGTACGGTGGAAATTATAAAGATGCAGGATGAGGCCTTGGTGGAGAATACAAAAGTTCTGCTTCGTTATTTTCTTTTCCCTCACATCAACCATAGACGCTTCCAGCGAGTGCAAAAGAAAAAAAGGAAATGAGATTTTATAATATCCTCTAGTTATCTTTCAATCCTACAAGATGTATGCCTTCTGTAATTTTATCAAATATAAACTGCTTGGTAAGATATATTGTTTATCTTTTTCTAGCCTTTACCGAGAAGCAGTAATTAAACTTAGTGTTTACCGACCAATCCAATTTTAGTAATGTGTAAAGTAAACTATCAATGCAATGAAAGAAATACACATTTGACACGTGGAAACCCTATTAAGGGATAAACCACTTGGGACTGGTAACCCAAAATTTTCACTCTTTTGAAGTGAGCTCGGTGAAGAGCCAACCCTGTTAAAGGTTACAAACACACTGTTAAGTGCGACCTTGTTAGAGGATTCAAAACTAATAGTTTGTCTTGTGACCTAGCATTCACTATGTTTTCAACAAGAAAACATTTTGATACTCTTGAGTATCTCAATACAATAAGGATGGTTAAAACCCACTCGGTTAAGAGATTTTATGAATCAATGGTTAAACTAAAATAGTAAATGATCTATTCAATAATACAACTTTAACTTGCATATTTTCAGATCTATTGTTAGTCCATAATACCTCTCTGATCAATGTTCTCTTTAATTCCTTTTCTCCCCTTATTTCTTCTTTCTGCTCAGTGAATGCTCTTGCTTCTGTTGCTCAGTGTCTGCAAAATTTTTTTGGCTCTATTCTTCAGCCTGTATGATCAGATCTATTTGAAGAATTCTATCTTCACCAGAATTATATTCAGCATTCCTCTCTTTTATAATGAATTCCTTGTCTCTTTATATAGACATGATTAGTCACTCAGTCTCCTTGTCTTTCTTGTTCTTGACGTAGATTTCTTCTTGATCCACAAATCCCGCCATGCATTGCTTTAATCTTTAAAGATTTGCTTTAGTTTTATTTCGTAGATTTCTCCTTGACAAATGTGAATAAAACTACCTTTAAATCTTCTTCTTATCCTTAGTTCTACTGGTCAATGAAAATAAAGCAATCAATCAGTTAACTCTAAATATAGCTCTGCCAGCTAAGTAGTTGTGTCACTTTCTAACTCCAATTGATTTCGGTCATCAACTCTTAGTTTGCTTGTAACACTTTCTTGGGTACTACTTATCTCAGGTAACACTATTGTTGGGTACTACTGTGTCTCTTGGGTAAAACTGTCTATCGATGTTGACTGTCCGTCGGGCAACACTATGAAATGCTCAGGGTTAACTATTCTCAGGTGACCCTGTCATTCGATGTATACCTTTACCGACGAAAAAAATTTTGTCTCTTTAGATATTCAAGTGTTGTGACAATATGTGTATGATCAATCATAACATATTAAGTTGACATCAATGACAATACAATACATTAACTGATTTAATGTCTTGCATTTACTTTCTGCAGCTCGGTGATCATCAACTTATCATCTTCAAACATTCAATCAGTTATAATTCATCACTCTCTCCCTTTGGCATTGTTGGCAACATACTATGAAATATGTAATGTAAAACATGCCATAACATACCAAAATTATTGTTCTATAACCAATTCAAATATCTGACTCTCAGTAATCTCTTCTAGCTTATATTTGATTCTTGCAGAGTGCTCTCCCTTTCTTCATTCCCTTCAATGGATAGGTTTAGCAATTTTGTCATCTACTTCTATTTCTCCCTTTGTTGTAGAATCTCTTCTCCCTTTTCTGGATAGATATGTAGTGTTAACTTTTCTCCAATTCTCTCCCTTAGATGGATCGTTGTTTCTTTGAATCATCATTGGATCTTTCTTTCCCTTTGTAGAATCATCTTCTTTCTTTAATGTTTTGTCTCCCTTTGAATGATGTTCTTCTTCCTGGTGGATATTTCTCTTTTCTCCCTTATCAATGGATATTTCATTGTATCCTTCTCTCCCTTTGACAACAATGTCAAAAAGAAATATCATTGAATTCTTCTGTCCATCAACAATACAACTCTATAATAGCCAACAATATCTCTAGTGTTCGGTTCAAATAAGTACCTTCTTGTACTAATATGTCATTGTTGTTCATTATCTTAGTTTTGACCAACATGATTGATCTTTTGATAATGTGTAGGCTGATGCAGCCTCCAAGTTAGCTTAGTGACCAGTAGAGAAGGGTCGAACCCCTAGTCTATTCCTCAAGTACTCAAATGTATCTTTTGGCAGTGGTTTTGTGAATATGTCTGCTAATTGTTCTTTGGATTGTACATATTCCAGTATCACCTATTTCTCTTGTACTTTTTCCCTCAAGTAATGATACTTAATAGCTATGTGCTTTGTCTTAGCATGCATCACAAGGTTCTTTGAGATGTTTATAGCACTAGTATTATCACAATAGATAATTACTAGTTCAATAATTTCTTCATTCATACCTTTCGGCAATTTCTTGATCCATGCAATGTTAGAGCAATTTGTAGTAGCAACCACATATTCTGATTCTGTAGTTTATTGAGATATGCATCCTTGTTTTTTACTTATCCATGTGACAAGTGTGTCACCCATAAAGAATGCTCCTCATGTTGTGCTTTTTCTATCATCTATATTTCTAGCCCAATCAGCATCAGTATAGACTTGTAGCTCAAATTTGCCTTCTTTATTATACCACAAACTATAGTCTTCAGTATTCTTCAAATATCTCAAAATTCTTTTGATAGCAGTCATGTGTGGTTCCTTGGGATTAGTAGAGAATCTTACAACTATACCAACTACATGTGCTATATCAGATCTAGTATGTACAACATACATTATTTTTCCAATCATAGATCTATATAAGGTCTGATTTACCTCGTTTGTCTTGTCTTCGTTTATCAATTTGCATCCAATTTCCATAGGTGTTCCAACTGGTTTGGAGTCCTCCATTTTGAATATCTTCAAAACTTGTTTGATGTATTTGGATTGTGTGATGTAGATGCATGCATCCTATTGTAGAATCTGTAGACCAAGAAAATTTTGATCTCTCCAAACATTGACATTTCAAATTCTTTTCTCATTTCATCATAAAATGACTTGCATATCATATCATTTTCTCCAAATATGATATCATCAACAAATATCTTATCAATCAAAACTTTATCACCAGTTTCTCCTTTCAAATACAAATTAATGTTATCACTTGTTTTAACAAATCCAATACTAATGAGATAAGAGTGAAGTCTTTCATACCATGCTCTTGGTACTTTTTTCAATCCATACAAGGCTTTGTGTATTTTACATACAATGTTCCTCTTGTTAGGATCAACAAACCCTTCAGGTTGTTCAATGTATACCTCCTTTTCTAGTATTCCATTTAGAAATGTAGATTTAACATCCATTTCATATAATTTGAATCCTTTAAAAGCAGCATAAGCAAGTAGAATTCTTACTCCTTCTAGTATAGAAATGGGTGCAAAGGTTTCTCCATAGTCAATACCTTCTTCTTGTGCATACCCTTTTCATACTAGTCTTGATTTGTTCCTTGTGACTTCTCCATTCTCATTCAGTTTGTTTCTGAATATCCATTTGGTACCAATAACATTTTTGTCACTCGATCTAGGTACTAATGTCCATGTTTTGTTCTTCTCAAATTGTTCAATCTCTTCATTCATAGCACTAACCCATTCTTGATTCTCAAGTGTAGTATGAACAGATTTAGGCTCAAAATCACAAATCGAACATCTCATGTTAAGTGACTTACTTCTTGTTCTCATTCCATCTCTTTTGTCTCCAATGATATGGTCCTACAGATGGTGTCTTCTGACATATTTAGCAAGTACAAGTTCGTATCTTTGTTCATCATTTTGAACTTCATTTTGATTTTCATCGCTAAGTTCAGCATTGTGATCATTTTCTTGATTCTTGGTATGTGCAACATGTTTCTCGATTGCATTGTTCTATCACTTGGTAGCATTACACTCTTTCTCGGGAAAAGTTTTAGGTTCTTCAATGTAAACAAATCTATTGTAATCTTCTTGTCCCTTTCTACTTTCCTCATCATTTGTCTCAGCAAATTCATCCACTTTAACATTTGCACTTTCAATGATTTTGTTAGAGGATTTGTTCAGACATTTATAAGCTTTTCTTTTGGTAAAATATCCTAGAAATATTCCTTCATCACTTTTAGAGTCAAGTTTCCCATTTCTATCATCTTTCAATATATAACATTGACTTCCAAAAATTCTAAAGTAACTCACATTTGGTGTGTATCCATAACATAGCTCATAAGGTGTCTTATTGGTGTCTTTCTTTAATTGAACTCAGTTCAGTGTATAGACAGCAGTACTTACAACTTCTCTCCAGAATTTTTGTGTGATGCCTTTTTCAATCATCAGTGTTATGGCATAGTCAATAATTGATCTATTACACCTTTCAGCAATCCCATTTTATTGTGGTGTTATCGATGCAGAAAATTGTCTTGTAATTCCATGCTCATTACAAAAGTTAGTGAATTCATCAGAAATAATTTCTCCTCCTTTATCTGATCTTAAACATTTCAGTTCTTTTCCACTTACTTTTCAACTATAGCTTTATACCATTTGAGCATCTTAAATGCTTCAGACTTTTCTTGTAAGAACATGATAGTCATCAATCTAGAATAATCATCAGCAAATAGAATGAAGTATCTATCACATAATATCTCTTTGTTCTCATTGGTCCACATAAATCAGTATGGACTAACTATAGTATATAATTAGATGTTATGTTTTTCTCTTGAAACTAGACTTTGTCATTTTTCCATTTTGACAATTATTGCACATGACATGGTCAGGTTTTGACATTCTCGGTAAGCCTCTTACTTTCCTCTTGCTTATCCTAACCATGTTGTTAAAATTCACATGACATAACCTTTTATGCCACAACCAAACATCTTCATTTCTAGCCAATAAGCATGTGGTCTCGATGTTATCAAGATAGAAAATATTACCTTTTGTTTGTTCACTAGTATCAACCAACTTTCATGTTCCACTATAGATCTTTGCCTTTTTGTTCTCAAAGGAAACATAGTGTCCTGTGTTATTCAATTGTAAAACACTCAATAGATTATAGTTAAGTCCTTTCACCCAATATGCATTTTCACATCTGATCACATGATTCAACACGATGGTTACTTTTCCTTCAACTTGGCAAGGTGAGTCATTACCCATCATAACTGATCCACCATTATAATATTCAAAAGTTTAAAAATTTTCCTTATCTCCAGTCATGTGATGAGTACAACCACTATCAATAATCTAGACTTCATTTTTGCTAAATTTAGATATGAGTGTAGTTTCAACATACCTTTCTTCTTTGTTTGAATCATCCTTCATAGCAACAAATACTACCCCAACATCTTCATCAGACTCTGTGTCATTATTTTTAGTTTTGTTCTCAAACAAGTAACAAGCCTTCTTGCCTTTGTCCTTGTAGTCTCGATTATCTCTTCTGTCAGAGTGTCGGTTGCTTTTGTAGTCTCAGTCATCACTTTTTTCAAAAAAAAATTCATAAGATCTGTCATTGTTTCTTTCATCTTTTCTCTTGTTAGGGCATCTAGCAGCAAAGTTTTCAATTTATTTGCAATTAAAACATACCAATAGTAATTTACCTTTATATCTTCCTTTACCTCTATGCAGTCTTCTAGACATTATTGCTTTAATTTCATCAAGTTCTTGTTCATCACTATCACTTTCACTATCATTTCTCATAGTGTGTTTGTTACAAGATTTGCTTATTTTTAGAGAAGATTTGAATGCAGACTCAATAGTTGGTAAGACACTATTCTCATAGTTGTTCATCTCAAATGAAATAAGTCTACCAATCAAACTATCAAGAGCAACATTGTTATTTGCTACATCTCGCATTTCTTGAATTGCACATACTCTAATAGCATAAACAAGTAGTAAGGTTCTCAAAATTTTACTTACCATTGTTTCTTCCTCAAGTACTCCTCCTACTCCATAGATAGCATTAACAACTTCTTTGATTCTTCAATTGTACTGAGTGATGTTCTCTCCTTATTTCATTCTTAGATCATCAAACTTTCCTCTTAGGATTTCAGCTTTATCTCTCAGCACATTAGTGTCTCCTCCATGTACTAGCTTGAATTTGTCCCACATTTTATTTGCAGTTGCACATGATTTTACATCTTCAAATTCAGCATCAGATAGTGAAGAATCAATTTATATCATCATAGAATTGTGTTCATGTTTCTCCCTAAATTGATTAATAGTCAGAGGTCCAGTAGGTGCAACATATTCAACATCCAAGTATTGTGTGACATCATTTCCAATACCTGATAGGTGAAGTCTTATCCTTCTTTTCCATGATGAAAATTTGTCCTTGTTAAACTTAGGCACATCCCTTTTACTCATTGTGTGATCTTTAGCTTGAATCTTTTAACTCTTCTTCCAAGCACCAAAGCTCTGATACCAATTGTTAGAATAACTGAGAGGGGGCGGGGTGAATTAGTGGCCTTAAAAATAATTCCAACCAAAAGTTATATCACAAATATAATATCCTCTAGTTATCTTTTAGTCCTACAAGATGTATGCCTTATATAATTTTATCATATATAAACTGCTCAGTAAGATATACTATTTATCTTTTTCTAGCCTTTACCAAGTAGCAATAATTAAACTTAGTGTTTACTGACCAATCTAGTTTTAGTAATGTGTAAAGTAAACTATCAATGAAATGAAATAAATACACATTTTACACATGGATTTTTAATGTGGAAACCCTGTTAAGGGAAAAACCACTTGGGACCAGTAACCCAAGATTTTCACTCTTCTCAAGTGAGCTCAATGAAGAGCCAACACTGTTAAAGGTTACAAACACACTGTTAAGCACAACCTTGTTAGAGGATTCAAAAATAATAGTTTGTCTTTTGACCTAGAATTCACTATGTTGTCAACAAGACAACCTTTTGATACTCTTGAGTATCTCAATACAATAAGGGTAGTTAAATCCCACTCGGTTAAGAAATTTTCTGAATCAATGGTTAAACTAAAATAGTAAATGATATGTTCAATAATACAACTTTAACTTGCAGATTTTCAGATCTATTGTTAGTCCATAATACCTCTCTGATCAATGTTCTCTTCAATTTCTTTTCTCCCCTTCTTTCTTCTTTCTTCTCAGTGAATGCTCTTGCTTCTGTTTCTCGGTGTCTGCAGAATTTCTTTGGCTTTGTTCTTCAGCCTGTACAATTAGATCTGCATGAGGACTTCTATCTTCACCAGAGTCATATTCAGCATTCCTCTCTTTTATAATGAATTCCTTGTCTCTTTTTATAGACATGATTAGCTTCTTAGTCTCCTTGTCTTTCTTTTTCTTGACGTACATTTCTTCTTGATCTGCAAATACTACAATGCATTGCTTTAATCTTTAAATCTTTGGTATAGTTTTATTTCATAGATTTCTCCTTGAAAACTGTGAATAAAACTATCTTTAAATCTTCTTCTTATCCTTAGTTCTACTGGTCAATGAAAACAAAGCAATCAATCAGTTAACTCTAAATATAGCTCTGTCAGCTAATTAGTTTTGCCACTTTCTAACTCCAGTTGATTTTGGTCATCAACTCTTAGTTTGCTCGGTAAAACTTGCTTGGGTACTACTAATCTTGGGTAACACTTTTATCGGGTACCACTGTGCCTCTCAGGTAACACTGTCCATCGGTGTTGACTGTCTGTCAGGAAACACTATGAATTGCTCATGGTTCACTGTTCTCGGGTAACCCTGTCACTTGGTGTATACCTTTACCGATGAAAAAAACTTTGTCTCTTTAGATATTCAAGTGTTGTGACAATATATGTATGAGAAATCATAACATATTAAGTTGACATCAATAAAAATACAATACATTAACTGATTTAATGTCTTGCATTTACTTTCTGCAGCTCAGTGATCATCAACTTGTAATCTTGAAACAAATAATGAGTTATAGTTCATCAGTAACAAGTCCCAAACTTATCTTCTAAAGTAAGGTACTTCATAATAATCAAACATACCTCATTCCAGGGATCAGACAGGTCGACCCATTTGAACTCACCACAGAACCGATGAGGAATCTCCATCTTTTTGAAAAATCTTTTGACACTCATATCATCCCTTCTCTTAGACATATTTTTCCACTTCCTTCCCTCCATAGATAGCCCCGTGGCTTGGGAAATAACCTCTTCATTGATTTCAAATTTTATACCATTAATGGTAACCTTGCGTTCCTCCCAAGAATCCACCAACTACATAGAAATATTCTCATCACTTCCCTCCATGGCTTCCTTGTAAGGGTAAAGACCTCCTTCCTTTAGGTAAGTAACAACACATGGGTTCTTGAGAAACCCAGCTTCAATTTTGGGCGGTTCCACCCAGACCATGTCGCCACCCATCTCAATGTTGTTCTCAGAAAGTAGCTCCTCTTCCTGGGGCTCTAGCAACATCACAACCCAACTACCACCACACAAACCAGTCCTAGGCCAACCCCAATTCAAACAACCCTCGCAACACACCCAACTCAAACAACTAGAGTTGCAGAGAACAAAACTCCAATTAGTGCTAATGTTAATCACTTTAATTACAAGACGGTAATTCAACCCACATGAGGTACTATTCACATGGGTAGCCGTAATGAAAGCTATGTAGGTGCATAATAATAAATGATTGTGTATCCTAGAAATAAAATGCTAATAAAGCCCGACCATCTTATCAAAAAACCCAAGTCTCATGCCAATCTCCACATCGATATTTCTCTTAAAAGTGCCTGTACCATCAACATAAAAGGTAATGATGACCCATCTAATCAGCAAGTTACTAAAATTAAGTATCTATCCAATTTCACTTTTGAAATTTGAATTCACACTACCTATTGTAACTTTACAAGCCACCTTTTTCCTCCAATAAGCATCATCCTTGTACCTCATCATTTAATGGAATTATTCCTTTCTTTCTCGACAAGAAAAATAGTTTTCTTTTTTAGAGAATTCAAATTTCTCCAGCACTTAGCCCCATACACAGATAAACCAGTGGCTGCCAGTGCAAATGCCACCGCATTTCCTTTTCTGTAAATGTCTTGCAGCCTAAATTCCTCTAGCCTATTGAGGAACATCCAGATGTCCTACAACAGATTAGACATGTTCCAGCTGGCCCTATAGTTTCCCTTGACCAGCTCAATCACTATTTTTGAGTCACCTTCAATGATCAATTTCTTGATACCCACTGTAACTGCCATTTTAAGCCCCCATAATAAGGTGGAGATTTTTGCCACATTATTGGTACCAAGTCCAAGATTAACCACATACGCTATAATCATCTTCCCTAGGTGATCTCTAATAATACCTCCTCCCGTAGCAACCCCCCCATGGGCAGTCCCATCAAAATTTAGCTTGAAGAACATATCTACCAGGGGGGCCAATGAGTATTCCTCCTTGCAACCACCTTTGAGTTATCAAAAATAAAAAAGGAGTTAGGGAGCTACCAAACACGGGCCATTCTACAATCCAATTCCTTAGGGGGGGAGTTAGGAAATTTCCACTGGTAAGTCTCTAGGTTTTCCCGCAACAGATTGACAACAGAACTCACCGTCCCCTCAACCTTAGTTTCCTCCCCCCTAAACACCGTATTATTTCTTTCTTTCCACAGGCTCTAGCACACATGCAGGGGTAACATTTTCTAGAGGAGACAAATGAGCGAATGAACCGACAAATGGCCCCAATTGATGACAAATTGGTTATATAGTAGATATGTTACTACTTTTAAAAATTGGTGATATATCAATGATTATGGAGTTATATATTTTGAATTAGTGAATAGGTCATAGTACAATTTATTTAAGTATTTGTTAAAAACTAGAAGTTGCATGTTTTTGGGCGTGCAACAAATAGCCGATAGGTTTTTTTTGTGAAGGGGAGCGGATAATCAAGTTAAAAATAATTAAACAACTTGAATATCTAATGCAATAACATTTAACATACACCCACTTTATAATTTGAAGCAAAAAGAGTATTTTGAAAATATATGCAATAGTTATTGTAACGCCCCACAAAGGAACCCTCAAAACTAAGGGATAAAACATGAACTCTTTTTTTGAAAAAATGTCAAGTCATGTGCATTACATAACAAAAATTCAAACATGAACATGGTGATTGGTACATGAATGTGCACAAGCAGAAGTATACAACACTTCCAAGGCTTCCATGACAATTTGAAGCACAACCATAGAACAGATGCACACCTTCCATGAGTTACCTCACAAGAGAGCTCAAAAAACCATTTAAGAAGCTTCACAAGTCTAAATTGGATAATCAATCATTGATATCGGTTAAGGAGACTAGGTCCATCCTCGAAGCCAACTAGACTAGGTTCACTTTAATGTGCCAAATAAAATGTGACATAACATGAGCATTTATAGGATGTTAATATATCAAAACCATCACTAGAATAAAGGGTAATAAAAACCTTAATTCTTGTTTTCACAGACACATGACATCATCAAATTGTTATGAATGTGTAAGACTACATAGAATGGATGCACAAAAGTATTGCATGAATGTGCAACAAGATTGCACATATGCACAGTATAATTGTGCATATGTGCAAGAGTGTAGTAAATATGAACAAAAACATTAAAATCTTGGAAAAATACAAAAATGAAGAGGTCGACACCTACATATGACCAAATTAAGATCACCTCTACATTGGGGAGTACAAGATACATAAAATAAAGGTAAAATTCACTTGATGTGGTCACTATAAACAAAATTACAATGCATACTAATCATGGTAATATCATTTGCCCCATACAAGGCAATACAAGTATATTACAAGGAGTATGAACATCATTGTTAAGTCACAAGTGAAAGAATGAACCAATGTAGTGCCATAATGTCATAAAGGAGGTATAATATGATCTAAGACTACTCATCACCTATAATTTGGTCCCCACACCACCCACCCATTAGGAACCCTCTAGCCCTCCCCACCATGCTCATGGAGATAACCATATGGCCCAAACAATGCAATCAAGGTAATGACACAAGGAAGTCCACACAAGCATAACCACTCCAAGATGCCACAATCAAAAAAGCCAAGATCACAAAGGTACTAGGTCATCATACCAAGATAAAATGCACATGGGGTCAAAATGGAAACACATGTGATCAACTGAAACGCTAACCTCATAGGAAAATTACCTCTCAATCTATACAGTACAAGGAATACAAGGTCCAAAACTAGGAGTGTCATTGCATAGCCAAGGTGGGGAATGAAATAAATTAATGCCTCGCCACATCATGACTCATGTGGTTCCAAGAAACCTCTCATGATGTTGAGTAAACTTGACTTTTAAGTTGTGTCAAGCCTTCTAATGATACATCCTTACTCTATGAAACACTTAACAAATCTATGAGGAAACTATGACCAATTACACCCATGGAAATCTCTTATTATATTATTATTAAATGTTTACCCCTTTAATTTCATTAATGTTATCACTAAATTAATTAACTCACCAATAAGCCACCTTGGTGGCCCCTTTGTGCCCTAGTCCCCCCATTGAGATCCACTCCCATGATCGACCCTCTGTCTACCCAAGGCATCATCCAATGGCTAAACACAAGATGGTATCAATAATCAATTTAAAATATGGTTCATTGTCATTTTTTCCCCTTGACACTAACGTAATAAAATGAAATAATGTAAATCAATCAATATGGTCTCAAACAAGACTATATGAGAGTCATTGTCATCCCATGCAACACAATCATGCACACGCCCAACTATAACCAAAACAAAGGCACATGGGTTCTACTTTCAAGGCACACTATGGATTCCCAACCAATGTTTAAGTCCAAAAAAATCAACTCAAAATGTATTATCAATTCAAAGACACAATTTTACCCCAAATTTGGATACAAAGCCATACAAGCTCAAAATCACTAAAATTTCAAACTTCATGAATCACAAAACAGTGAAAACCCATTTTCCCGCATACATCTATTATGCATAAAACATGTTTATTTTATTAATTTACTCAAGCAAGGAAGATCTAGAATTCATGGATGCCCAAAACCCTCATTCCCCAAAGAAAATACATGCAATCATCCAATATTCGACAAATTTATTCAAATGAATCTAGGAATGAGATTGAATCCTTGAAAGCATCCTCCGCAAACATTACACAAATAATTAAAATATTTTTAAAGAAGATTTAGGAGATAAATCATAAACATACCTTTAGAAAGCCCTAAAATCCCCAAAATGGTGGCAAAATAGAAGAATACTTCAAATCCATCAAATATTTAAGGAAAGATGACCCAAGGAATTTGATGGAAAAATGCCCACAAAATTCTTCCTTCCAAAATTTATCATCCAAGCCCAAATTCAAATTTCTCAATATATTTTTGTGAAAAACATGAAATTCTCATAAAACCAAGATATCTCAAAAGTGAATAAAAGTTTCACTTTTTGGGACTTAAAAATAACTTAAGCCAAAAAATTAAAATTAAACATTAAAATCTCACTTACAAATTTCCAAAATACCAAATCCCCAAGCAAGATATTGAAATCTTAATATAATAAGAACTCCCACAAAACTTGTCAGTAACAACAATAAACATAAGTTCAATAGCCAACGACATTGACCAACATATAAGGAACATATACACTAAGCAATAAATTTTGTTTGAGACAAGATTACAACTAGGAAATACATCAGAATCACTCACAAGGGTAGTTGAACATTTCCAAGAGGACATTGATAGGTGAACATAGGTAATACGTGATTTTTGCCTGAGGAATGGAACAAAAATTGTGCTTGACACAAGATTGGCCAAATGATTATCTCTAATTTAACCACCATTAAGGTTATATTTTATGTTTAGGCATTCTCAAATATGTGAATCTAGGTGGAGTTAATGTTTGGTACCTGTCATCACACAATTACCACATGTCAAGTGTACCAGATCATATAGATAGATAGATATATAGATAGATAGCCAAAGCACATGCAAAATCATTAAATAACATTAGTTAGTGAAAGGAAACTCTAGCACCGTAATCATTCAATCAATGTTACAACATTGCCCCTTCTCATATAAAGTCAACATCTATCTAACTACATCAAAAACCATAAATTAACACTAGATAGTTTACTCATCATAAATAATTTTTTCACATCACAAATATAATCTTATCTAAGCTATAATATTAAATATCTCAATTATCATCAAATGATACAATATTACTCATTAAAATAATCACTAATACTAGCATCATTTAGTCATTAATAGTTAACATAAAATCTCATAAAGTATTATTAACAACCATTAATCAGTAGTAACCATAATGATATAACATAGGAAATTATTTAGCCACAACAATGAACCTACAATAGATTCCATAACTGGATTGCTAACAATACTTGATCTACCATGCCACACCACATCAGATCATCGGTTCCACATCCAGACTCACATATAATCATTAATAATGTCATAAAACCATAAAACCATCAATGCAAACAAATGACACTAGTCATCATTACAAAGTTATAACACATTGAATCCATTATACCAAAATAAATAAATAAAAAAGATACCACATCATATGATGTATGAAATGACAAACAATGACAATGAATAAAGATGAAATATGAACAATCATAGAGTAACCGTACATAGAGTAACAAAAAGAAACAAGACAACATCCAAAACCATATCAAGACATACGAGAATCTACATCTCAAAGATTGTAATACCAAAAGTAAATGGGAAGGGTACTAAATCCTCCCCCCAAGAATTAGGATTACTCCTAGAAGCCAACAGATCTAGAAAAATATACACCAAATACAAGATCCAATAGTTAAATCCAACATAAAGATCAAATAACCAACTCCTTCTCAACTCTAATGTGCAATAAACCTATTCCATACTAAGTAACACAAATACAGTAGTAGAACAACCATAAGAAAAAAAAAAGCATCATCCACCCTCAAGGTCACATAGGAAAAGCAATATGAGTGTCAAGAAACTCTATCCAAACCAAACTCTTGTAAGTAAGGAGCAACACTAACCTCCCTACCTCATTACAAGGACTTCAGCCATAAAATCAATATTATCTAGCGTCTCCCTTAGAACTAGTGCACACAAAATATTAGGTTAATGTCTCAATAACAATGAGTAAAAATTCATTCTTTGAGTCCATTAAGCACTATCTTTCTCATCTTGAGCACATCTCTTACCATAAAAGTCTCACTATCCCAACTTTACGTCCACAAAACAAGGCTTTTATGTTACAATTTCACTTCTTTTCTAGATACTAAGACCATCTCTTCTTCCATATACTATAATTTCAAGGATATTTTTCTCATCACCACACAAAGTGCCAGCTTCTCAAAGTTTCAACATGTAAATCATTGCAAAAAGGGGGTTACTAAGTTGGAAATTATCTTCTATACTTAAGAGCAAAAAAAAATTTCTTCACTACCAAGTGCTTTTTTACAATTCAAATAAGGGTTTTTCACCTATCTCAATCATGACCTTACATTCGACATGATGACTTAGAGGCCATGAAAATAGTAATCATCTAACTTCTACAACCCTATCCAACATAGGATATCTAAATATGTATTCCATAGCTACATCTTCCTCTGACTTGAGCTGAGACAACACAACCATCATACTTTCTCCAAATTCAACTACCCTACAAACACAGAATCTTGGAGGAAAGTGATAAATTGTCATACATAACATATATAAGTATAACCACATAAATATACAATTGGAGGTTGACAAGGCTCTCCAAGGATACGTTCCATCCTCACACTATACCAAACATACCTACAATTCAAAGTCGCATGTATCAATATAGCACTAAGATCTTCAACCAAACAAAAAGCACTTCAAAAAAACTCTCAGATGACCATTCACAAGCTAAATGGGGTCTCAACACCTGCATCAAGAAGCACACATCAAGGTAAACTAAGCCACACCCAATCACCCAAAACAAATAGGAATAAAACACATGATCTAACATTGCAAGAGGAAAAACCAAATGGGTTTATCATAAAGACACTCCAACCACACAATCTTAGCACCAATGCAAACATCAAGCTCAATCAACACCGCATCAAATAGTTTTTTTTTACATTCATGGAAAACAAAATTTGTAACATAATTATATCTATACACACAATAACATTCGTGGAAAAACAACATTAAAATCTCAATGATTTACATGAAGATCTTGCAAATTTTACTTATTTTATGTTATAAAAGCATCTTATATGCACTTTTTTAATGCAGCTATGAGTATTCACACAAGAGAAACTTGCAATTGTTGAATCTTTATTCTCCACAACACTTACATGCATGTTCGTCATTATAAATTTACATTCTTCTTATTCTAATTATACAAATAGGTTTTCCCATGACTTGAATGAGAAGATATTCCAATCTAATTTCCAATTCAAATATTAACCAATACAGATATGTCACATTATTCATGATGTCATCCCTTCTACATGTTGGGATTAATGGGAAGTAGTACTGAGAGGGGAGGGGTGAATCAGTACCTCTAAAATTTTTAACACTTTTCACCTTTCATCATTAGAAACCAATCTTTACAGTATTACCGACCATATCTGATGTTCTTTCTTATGCATGTAGTATTAATTCATAAACTTAATTATATGCAACATTCATAGAAACATTCATGAAATTAATAGACCCATAACACAAGATATGATATTGCAGAAAACTCATGTTAGGAAGTAAAAACTGCGGTGGGGATGGCACCCACAAAACTTCACTATCTGCAGAATGGAAGGGAGCCAGTAATGGCTTACAATTGATCACTTTTGATGATCTACCATGTTAGGAGTATTAATGTAGAGACCTATTAGGATCTACTATGTTAAGAACTTTTAACAACACTAATGAAGTGTGCACTCGGTTAAGAGATTTACAATAGGACTATTAAGTCCACATTCCTTGAAAGGATTTCTTAAGTGTACCCCACTTGTTAGAATATGTACAATATGTTTGACCTGACTACATGAAATCTATAATTGCATATTACAGATCCCTTAAAGCTCACAGAATATGAATATCACCTATAGTGATTGATTAATGCCTTTTCTTGCTTGTCGGTAGCCTGTGTTCTGTTCTTGACAACAGATTTGATCTTTGTCTATGTTGTTGCATGAATTCTCTTGTCTAATCCTTAGATGCTCTCAGTGGCTACAATAATCATCAAACAACATGTTCATAATTGATTGAGCATCTATTTATACAAGTATTTGACCTATTTTAGAATCACGCATTACAATGTTAACTCTAGATCCAAGGTATACAACTTGAACTTGATTCTTTAGTTTGTATGTTTTAAAATAGTTAAACTGATAAAAACAATAATAATTCAATTGCTTTCTCTGCACATAATTGATTTAAAACAAATCAAGAAGCTAAATATAAAACTTCAGTGATTTATCTGACGTGGAAAGTCAGATCCACTTTTTGTGGGATGTAACTGAGTGTCAGTTCTTGATCATCGGTCTGAACTAAAAGTCTATCACTGTTCCTTCATTGAACTAATTGTTGGGTTCCCTTCATCTATCGGGTTCCACTCTTGACTATTTCGTCAGGTTGCACTGTTGGTTACTCGTCGGGTTCCCTTGTCCTTTTTGTCATTGGGTAACACTAAATAGTGTTTGTCAAGATGCTTTGTACTTAGCAGTATGAGTAACCTTGGCGTCAGGTAGTTTTATTTCCTATCTATCGGTGTAGTATAAACCGATGGTGTTCATCATGTTTTTCCTTGTATATACTAATGGAAAAATATAATGTCTTCAATCTCCCCCTTTGACATTAGTATCAAAAACTGATATGTGCATAATACTAAAGTGTTTAGTATGTACACCATGTATATATCCTTGTCATTATATGACTCCCCCTAACTGTATACATCAGTATAATATAACTATATGTACATGTATACTT
The DNA here is from genome assembly GCA_018584345.1 of Thuja plicata. Lineage (NCBI taxonomy): Eukaryota > Viridiplantae > Streptophyta > Pinopsida > Cupressales > Cupressaceae > Thuja > Thuja plicata. The sequence continues at coordinate 1,503,091 of MU224205.1, forward strand.
GCCTTTGTACTATACATTTTCCTTTTTCTTGTTCTTTCCTCTTTCAAATGACTGATTGTACAAATCATTTCCTCCTTTCATTTCCCCTTTTTGCTGATTAACTGTACATATCATTTCCCCCTTTTTTGGCAATCATGAAAAAAATGTACAACTTATAAGATGTCAAAAAAATGTGACAAAAGTGTGTAACTTACAATGTGTCAAGAATGTGGGAGTGGGTGTTCTTGATATCTTCGATCATTTTCTCCCATTTTTCTATGAGGAGTTCTAGGGTCATGTGCTCTAGCTCAATTCGTGCATGCATATCATAAATGTTGTCTAGGACAGATATTTCTGGGTGGAAATGAGTTCTCTTGCCTCTGTCATATGGTTTTGTAGTAATGAGAGTGTCGGTAAGAGTTGAGCTTGAAGCTCATTTACCTCATCTCTGAACTTGGTTTATGCAATCTGTATGTCTTGTCTCAGCTTTCTAGCTTGCTTGAGCTATTCATTGTGCAATTTGATTGCCTCTTCACTGTTTGTGAGACTTTGTGCACTTGTTTTAAGATCAACATCTATCTGTGCTATCTTGTCGATATAATCCTTCATGATTTTATCTAACGTGCATAATTTATGTATTAAGGCTATTGCTTCTGATATAATTGGGTCTACTATGCTTACCAGTTCAGAAAGATTTACCTTTTGTAGTGTCACTTCTTGGCTTATCTTCTCAGCTAACTTGAATTCATACTTCTTTTCAAGTCTAGCTTCCGTAGCCTTCTCAACATATATGTTTTGAGATGTGATTGCATCAGTGAGAACCACTAATTAATCAAGCATGGGGGCTATTTGATCAATGTCTGTATTAGGTACAATTTGTTGAAGTATTCCTCATGTAATTTTAAGTACCTTTTCTTCTTTGGTGGCTTTTCTCAACTTGTCATGCATGGCTTTCCTTTCAAAAAGTCTTGCATACTTTGTCAATTCAATAGGATCCAATGTCCTGGGATCACATACTAGAATCTCAATAATTTCATCCAGAGTAACTGGATTCTTATTCTTGTTCTTCTTCTTCCTTGAGATTTGTGTAGAAGTAGATGTATGAACTACCATTGCAAGTTCATTTGTCTTCTCAGAGGTACTAGGTGAAGGCTTTGTAGATGAAGCTTCTTGTGTTTTCTTCTCAGGGTTTACTTGTCAGTTACTCATCGGGTTCCCTTGTCCTTTTTTTCATCGGGTAACATTGAATAGTGTTTGTCAGGATGCTTTGTACTTGCAAGTATCGATAACCTTGGCATCGAGTAGTGTTGTGCCCTGTCTATCGATGTAGTATAAACCAGTGGTGTTCATCATTTTTTTCCTTGTATATACTAATGGAAAAATATAATGTCTTCAATCTCCCCCTTTGACATTATTATCAAAAATTGATATGTGCATAATACTAAAGTATTTAGTATGTACACCATGTATATATCCTTGTCATTATATGACTCCCCCTAATGGTATGCATCAGTATAGTATAAGTATATGTACATGTATACTTTCCTTTGTACTATACATTTCCCTTTTTCTTGTTCTTTCCTCTTTCAAATGACTGACTGTACAAATCATTTCCTCCTTTCTTGCGGCAATTATAAAAATATCCAATGAATGTAAATGTGGATTTAGGAAAACCTTCTTCTTTTCTCCTGTAGACATTTGAGGTGTGGCCTTTCTTTCCACAGTGATTACATGTTAGCCTCTTTGTTCTAGGATTGGTGTAGGGATATTTTGGATCAGCTTCATTTGATGATTCTCCATGCTCTGTGTACCCTAGTCCAGTGTTGGTGTTGGGTCTTCATTGTGCATTCAAGAATTCATCCATTCTTTTTGTACTCTCTTCAGCTCTCTTAATCATGTCATTATGTTGTTGTAGAATTCTAGCCTCATGATTTAGTTTCTCATTCTCTTCTCTTAGTTTACCGATAATGTGTATTCTTTCAACGAGTTTCACATTCATTCCATTTTCTTCTTGACTCATAAGAATAATCTGATTAGTTACCTCATGGTGATTCTCTGTAAGTCTTTATATCTTAAACTCCTTTTCTTGTAGCTTGTCTATGATCTTTCTTCTATCATCAATAGCTAGAGTTCTTTCTTGTTCAGCTTGCCTTGCATTGTTCATGACATCAATCATTCTTACCATTTGTGTCTCTTGACCTATTTGCAGAGATTTGACTTGTCCAACCAACTGTAGATTGATCTCAGTTAGGCTTGTGACGCTTTCTTCTGATGTATCTAATGCCTTGCTTGAATTTGATCCTGAAGACTCAAAGAAATCTAGAATCTCTTCTTCTTGATAATCTGTCTCATTATAGCGAGAAGCCATATTATTTCTTTCATCCAGTAGTTGTCTCATACTAATTCTAGCTTCTTTATATTGTTCATAGAACATCTGAATTTCAAGATTTTTATTCTCAATATTTTTATCAAGTTTGTACTTCTCCATTGTATGATCTTTTCTCTTAAGCCTTTAATCTTTCCAAGAAGAGACTCAGCTCAGATACCAATTGTTGGGATTAATGGGAAGTAGTACTAAGAGGGGAGGGATGAATCAGTACCTCTAAAACTTGTAACACTTTTCACCTTTCATCATTAGTAATCAATCTTTACTGTATTACCGACCATATCTGATGTTCTTTCTTATGCATGTAGTATTAATTCATAAACTTAAATATATGCAACATTCTTAGAAACATTCATGAAAGTAATAGACAAATAACACAAGATATGATATCGCAGAAAACTCCTGTTAGGAAGTAAAAACCATGGTGGGGATGACACCCACAAAACTTCACTATCTATAGAATGGAAGGGAGCTGGTAAAGGCTTACAATTGATCACTTCTGATTATCTACCCTGTTAGGAGTATTAATGTAGAGACCTATTAGGATCTACTCTGTTAAGATCTTTTAACAACACTAATGAAGTGTGCACTCGGTTAAGAGATTTACAATAGGACTGTTAAGTCCACCTTCCTTGAAAGGATTTCTTAAGTGTACCCCACTTGTTAGAATGTGTACAATATTTTTGACCTGACCATATGCAATCTATAATTGTAGATTACATATCCTCTAAAGCTCACAAAATATGAATATCACCTATAGTGATTGATTAATACCTTTTCATGTTCATCGGTAGCCTATGTTCTCTTCTTGACAACTGATTTGATCTTTGTCTGTGTTTTTGCATGAATTCTCTTGTCTAATCCCTAGATTCTCTCAGTGGCTACAATCATCATCAAACTATAAGACTAGAAAAAGGCCTATTTAGCATATCTAAGGGAGCACAAACCCTAAACAACATGCTAACCTAACTAATCTATCATAAAAGCCATCTAAAACAAGGATTCACAAAAGTAAAGCATAAAACTCTAAGAAACCCCTTTAGATGAAGCTCCCATGTCCTTCTTTCTTCTCCATAATCATATTAATGTTGGCTCTTTGACAATAACAAAGATTGCACAAAGCCTCTTGAAAGCATAGAATTCATAAATGAGAATACTAGAAGATAGCGGTCTAACCTTGAATGAGAGAAATGTCCTCAATTTATAGAAAATGAGAGACAATTTGGTGAGATTGCATAAAATCAATGCATCAACCAAGATTTTGGTTGGTAGGATGTTTGGAAGCATGAAATGGGAGAGAGATATTGAGGAGATATTGCAAATATTTAAGAATATTTGTGTAGCACCTTAATAGGGATGAGAATCCTTATTTAAGGGATATGACATGTAGGTGAGATTATGAATCATAAATCAAATCAATAATCCTATATTCTCAAATATTCCTCAAAATCAATTAGATTTATGAAATTATAAGAAATCTCATAAATTTGAAATTAGCTAATTAATTAATAAAATTAATTAATTATTGGAGACTTAGGGAAATAGGGAATAAATAAAGTTCGTTTATTTATTCAATTAAGACTTAGGATAAATTATGGGTTATTCATCCAAAAGGGGAAATTAGTAGAGAATAGGTTGAATTGAAGGTGATGATGTTGAATTGGAAGAATTTTGATAATATTAATAAGGTTTAGGGTTAATTCTGAGGGTTCCAAAATAGTTTAGGAAATCACGAGGCATCGATGATCTTTGACAATGCACCTGGATAATGATGATTGGAACTGATTGAAAAGTGCCAATGAACTTTTATGGCGTCGTAAGATTGAAATGGGGAAACATCGATGATCTTGGACAATGTTCCCAAAATGATAATCAGAAATAGTATTGACAATAATGAACAACACTATTGAATTGAAATTGATAGATTGATAGCGACAACACCGATGATCTTTAATAGTGTTATCAAATGGTTAATTGAAAGGATATGAAGCATCGATGATCTTGGACAATGCTCCTGAAATGATGATAAGATTGATTGAATCAAATTAGGTTTTGATTGATTGGTTTGAAATTGGGTTAATTAGGCATCGATGAACTTGGACAATGCCCTAGAATGGTCTGAAAATGAGTCTAGACAATTCTGCAAATGATTAAGAATAGAATAGGATAGATTTGAAATGATTTAGGAAGGTTTTGAATGGTTTAGGATCAAATAGGATCAATTTAGGAAGGTTTGAGATGGTTTAGGATTGAATACAATTGGTTTAGGAAGGTTTTGAAATGATTTGGGAAATGATCGATTTGATAGCGAAAGTAGAATTGTTAGTAATTGATGACATGGAAGAATGACACAATATTAGTGAATGATAAAGATCAAACACACAATATAGAAGACATGTTAAAAAGGGGGCATAGGCAATGAACCATTTTTAGGTGTCAACATTTTTCCCCTCTTTGAGACAATGTGATTATGAGCATTGGTTCAAAGAAAAATAGAAGATCATGCCCCAGTGGATCGATAGAATGGAGGTAGGATGCCCCCTTGAAAAATGGGGCAGAAATTGAAATGAGGACAATTTTTTGAAAAGAAAGATGATTGATTGAAGAAATGTTAGGAGAAAGAAGGAATAAGATGAAGAAATGTTAGTAAGAAAGATGTTGGCTTTCAAAAGGTGCAATTTTGTTATAAGAGCTTATTTTGATATTGCAAAAGCAAATGCGACACATTGTGGCACAAAAGCCAGAGCGCAAAAGTCATCCTTTTTTGCATAAAAAAACATGATGTAGAGAGAGGATGATCTTCTCTATCCTGAAAACATGTAGTAGACATGCCCCAGAACTTCATGAGATCATCAAACAGGCAGAAAAAGTAAAGCGAAAGCAACTGGTCATGAACCATCCCGACTACTCTCATAAGTTCAGATAATATCATCGAGTAGCATAGGAACATGATTAAAAAAGAAAATAAAAAATACTCATGAAATAATGTGAGCCAACAACCATTCTGATATTTTATTACTTGCATTAAATGTTCGTTGATTGGTAGCTTAGATTGCAAATTGATTTGAGAACTGATTGATAGTCTTGGACAGATTGATAGATAGCAAAGATCAAAAAATTTGAATGGTCAAATCAGTTTGAATGTTGGGTCACAATGATTTAGATCACATATGATTTTGTTAAGCACAGAATGATGATTCTGCCACTGATGTCGGCAAACATGATGTTCGATTCACAAAAAGAAGACAAGTATGTACAAATTTATTGCAGATTTTTGAAGAGATTTTGCAACTTTTTAGGATTTTTGAGATATTTGAATATTTTTGGTCTTTTTTCAGGATCGTATTTGAATTTTTAGCAATTTTTTTTCAGGACATTATTTGATTTTTTTGGAAATTTTGCTTATTTGGATTTTTAGGATTTTTTCAAGTCATTAAGATATTTGCAATGTGTTATCTCCAGAATTGAATAGTCAAGGAATCTCATGGGTAAACCACGTGGGAGGTTTTTCCCCCAGTTCGAATTCAAATTCAAAGATTCTCAGTGCTATGAATCTGCCCCCAGATAACAAAGGGGCTATATACAGAGGCCAAAAGGATAGATAGACTGGGTAGACCAAGGGGAAGACAAAGAAGATCAACCAGTCACAGGCCATAAAGGGGCACTAGGGTCGATACAAACTGAAAGATGTGATCAGGAAAGGACATCAAGATTTTAGGTGGAACCATGATAGATAATGGAGCAACAAATTGTTACACGTGGCGCTTATTTGCTAGGTTTTCACCATGGTACTTGCCCAAAGTGCCTGTTTGCCAGGTTTTCACTATTGGACAAAATTATTTCTCTTGACTCTTTTTTTTTTTTTGATATTTTCTCTTTTTTTTTTTTACTTTTTGACTTTTTGGAAAAAACTGGACGCATGAAATGACATGGACAGAGGACTCAAGTGCCTTACTCTTTGAAATGTGCTTTTGAAATATATTGTGCAAAGAAGTTGGTAGGGTAATGACAAAGGGATATGAAGTGGGTGATTAGGATTGGATAGGTTGGATGAAAGGTTGGAAAATAGGTGTTAGATAATGAAGGGAATGTACACCAGCTTTCTTTGAAGTGGAAGGGAATGGATGCAAGAACAACATTGGCACATACCTTGAGGGGTAATGGAGTGATAGAGGAAAATGAAATTTTGGATTTTGAAGGTTTAATGGAGAAAAGGATATGGATTTTGGGACACAAGGACCCAAAATGTATTTGGAAGATGGAAGACATTTAGATGGAGAGATAGCAACGTTGGATGCCAATTTGGATTTTTCTTTAGGACTCTGTGCTTCAAGGAGCTTCTTGGGAATCCACATGCTTTTTGATTGTTTATTATTTTGAGGGTCCTTTGAGTATATTGCTTACACAATGGATTTTGGAACCCATATGGCTTTTGACTTTGTTTTTTGATCAATGGGCCTTTGTGGCCTTTTGGATATTTCTTTTTCATTTTAGATCAAATTTTTATTTTTTTGTACATGTTGATTAGACTAGACATGTTGATCCTTGATAGCATGTGGATTGCTTGATTTGTGGATTTTTTTCTTGGCATCCAAATTACTTGGAAAGTGAATGGGATTCATGGATGAATAGGAATTGTATGGAGGCTTTTTGGATGGGTGGAAGGTTCTCCAGGGTGTATGCCTTTGCTGACTTGCATGTGGGAAAGGGTAAGGGGATTGTGAGCTAGTGGAGGGAGGAACATATGGACCTAAGATGGATGGAAGGGTTGAAGGGGGAGGTATACATCTAAATTTGGATTTTGAAGGGATACCAACACCTTGAGATGTATATTTTCTATTAAGACCATCACTATTTGAATTTTCTTGGACATGTAAGGGTTTCAATATACCTTTTGCATGGAGGTCTAACCCTTTGACTTGATAATGCTTTCTTTGACCAGTAGGATATTTGCTACAAGACGCGAGTCCATTATTATGAGGTGTGAATGATATGGAAGGACTTGTAAGATCATGAGGTGGACTAGACTTGATAGAAATAGGGGAACCCATTTGAAGTGTAAGGGGTTCATGAAAAACTTGCATAGATGTGCTTGGATCACAAGGGGGAGCACAAGTAACAATAGGATCCTACGATGGGGTATGAGCAGTGACAGGATCATCTGGTAGGATAGGATCTTGTGGGGGATCTTAAGGGATGATGGTATCTGGTGGAGCATCCAAAGGGATGATGGGATCTTGAGGAGAACATGAAGGTGAAGGGACACCTTGATCTTGGCTTGGAAAGGGATCTTGGGAAGATATGGAAGGGAGATCATGATCTTTCTTAGGAAGTGAAAGGTCAACATTTTGGTTTGGGAAGGGAAGGGGATCATTTTGGATAGGGGGGATAAAGATAGTGGGATCTTCATGAGGCTCAAGGGAAATGGGGTCTTGGTCAACAATAGGATATAATTGGTCATTGAAGGGAACTTGATCTTGATATGTTTTTAGACATGTTTCTTCATTCTTTTTATCATCCTCTTGACATGGGATATGACTTTGGACATGAAAGGGGGGTTCTTGAAAGGGGCCAAAATTTTGATATGAGGAAGATGGAATTTGGATAGGAATTTTAGGAATAGGCTTGATTGAAATTGGAGGACATGGTGGAATTGGTTCAAAGGAACTTGGGCTATGCATAGGAATAGCTTGGATGTCTTTCATGGATAGCCATTGGAAGGTTGCATTATTGGAAGAATCACTTGATGGGGAAGGAGGAAATTTATCTTGGGAGGAATGTGGGGATGAAGGGGTGGAAGGAAACAAGGATGTTTCTTGAAGGTCAATGTCTTGAGGGAAAATAGGTATGTTATCCATGTGATTTTTTTTGGGTGAGCCATTGCTAGACACAATTAAATTATTTGTTTGATCCAATTTTGGAAACAAATTCAGTAAAATTTTGGATTTGAACTTGCGTTGCTTGATGGGTCTTGTTTGTAATACCTCATCGTTATTGACATGTTGGAAAGAATTTTTGGAATGAAAATTTTCAACAAGATGTTTCTGATTGATTATGTTTGGTTGATGTTCAAAAGATGTCACATTTGAATTTTTCTTTGTTTGATAAGATATTGGTAGTGAATTGGAGGACACAAAAGGTTCCTCAAGAAATATTATTGTTTGTGATCTTGGTATCGATTGTCTTGTTCTCATGATTGGCACAAGAGGTTTTGAAATTGTTAGAAGATCACTTGGTTGCATTGGAATGAAGATTGGTTCAAAATTTGGTGGTGGACCCATTTGAATTATGCCATAGTCAGGTTGAAAGGTTTGATTTGGAACTTGGTTGAATGATTGATTTAAAACTTGAGCACATGGAGACTGGTTTGAAATTTGATTGAATTGAGCTTGATCTAGAACTTGGTTGAAAAAATTTGGATTTTGCACATGATTGAATTGGGCTTGATTATTTTGACAAGTTTTTTTGTATCCCTCCTTAGGTGTAGGGGGAACACTACCTTGGCCAGGTGGCATAGGTACAAAAATTGGTTCAAAGGTGGGGGGAGGTCCCCACTAAATAGTGCCAAAGTGTGGTGAAGTATTGTAAGGATATCCATGTTGCATAGATAATTGCTTGGAATTGGACTAGGGATCATCTATGTAGTGATAGGTCCTTGAGGAAATGTGACATGTCTTGGGTCTTGAAATGCTTGATGTGATTCTTCCAATGGTTGCATGTTGATTAGGTTTGTTTGGTCTTGATATGCAATACCTTGTCTTAGATTGAAAGGTAATTGTGATTCTGGTTGTTGTGTAAACATTGGTAAAGGAGGATCTTGTTTCCCCTTGGATGCTTAAGACCTTGTAAAAACTGGCATGATTTCTATATACAAATGCAAGATTTTTTTGGAATTTTTGAAATTTTGGGAATGCAAGTTTGAAATATAACTTTGGGAAAATGAAAGGAGGTTATGCAAATGCAAGCTAAAGATTATGTAAATGCAAGCTAAGGTTTATGCACCTGTGTTTTTGGATTTTTGGACTTTAACAATTAATATTTTGAAAGAGACAAAATCTAGGAGCATAACCTTATGAAGTTGAATAAGGATCTTGACTTGGAAAGGACTGGTTTTTTGGAACAAAGGACAATTTTGATAAAAAGGATTAGGTCAAATCCATCATGACAAAGGTGGAATGAGACCAAATTGATAAGGGTAGGGTTTGAAATTTGGAAAAAAGGGGGATCAAGTCAAGATCCTATTTTCAACATCATAAAGAGAGGCTCCATGATTTGGATACTTCCTAGGATTGTTTGCAAAGTTTTTAAGGAGGATCTAGGAATGTGCTATGTATGCAAAAAGGCTATGATTAGGACTTATGCAAAAGGAACTATAATGAAGATTGAAAATTAGGTCTATAATGCGAGGGATTTTTGATATGAAAATGCAAGGATATTTAGGTCATGACTATGCAATATGAAGGTTATCAAGCATGCCAAAAGGTTCCAAGTGAAATATTTAAGGTTCCATATGTTCACTCAAAGACAAGGTATTGTTGTGACCCATTTGATTGTTCTTGAAGATTGATTTCGAAAAAGTGCTCTTTAAGGAGAGTGTTTTAAGATGTTATCATTTTGATTAAGGTTTGAACACCTACACAAGACACATCATTCAAAATGGCTATTGTAAAATGAAAAAAACACCACTTCCTAAGGCTGGCAAGGACAATATTTTTTGAATCCCCACTTGAACCGAAGTTCAGCTGCACTTACTAATAGTGAACAACCTAGAAGCTTGGAGGCACGTGTTTCTCCTTACATGTGCACTCACTTCTCAGGCACTCCAAGCTTCAACTCCCAAGGGACATCACTTCCCAAGGGATTGTTGTCTCGACTAATAGCCACGAAAGTGTGGGGCATCTTAGTTGGTCTCCAACCTACTACGCCAATAGATAGAAGGTTTTGGCTACTAAAACATGGTATTTAATAAGGGCATCCATTCAGATGATTATACGTGCAGCATATTAGCTCTATTATGGAGGCCTCCTAGCCTACAGAAGTTATGTTCTATAGGTTTTAATGCACCACAAGGGTACTAAGGGAGATCTTATTCCTGGTATATTACATTCAACACCCGTCCATTGAGAGATTAATCACAATGGAATATTTATATCCTGGTTGGATGGGCTTGGCTTTAGCCTGTCACCGGTTGGGCATCCACTCTCACTGGCTCTACTAAAGCACTTGGGAGGTAGCCACTCTATAAGAATGATATGAGCTTCTCTTGCACCCAAGATCCATGAAGGCGAGGGGAGAGGATATGCTCATTTCATTCTTAGGGTTTTACAATCTAGAAAACACATTAGACACATGAAAGCAAAAGATTCATTTCAAGCACCAAATTGAAGTATTTTCTAACTACAAAAAGAAAACACAAGAGTTTGGGAAAACAAAATGTCTTCTACAAAACGTCATGCATTTGAAATCATTAGTAGTTTTTAAGATTTAGTCTTCATCCCATGATTGTCATAATGTTGCACAAACTCATCAGTAACACCAAAATCAGGTAATCTAAGTGCAAAAGCATGTATAGAGATGCAGAAACCCAAAAATAGAATTCAAAAACTTCATTCTTACCACCTGTGCAGGAACAGTGACCACCTGCACAGCTTCAGAGAAACCATCTGCGCGGGAACAGGCTCCCACCTATGCAACTTTTGACCACCTACATAGGTATAATGACCACCTGCGCAACAATTGATCAGAAGTCTAAAAATGGCCCAAAAACTTACAAAAAATAGAGCTTTTCAACATATAAGCATGCAATAACATCAAAAGCATAGCTAGGGTTCATTAACCATGATATTTAAGTTGATTTGTAAATATTTTGAAAAGATATTGAAACCCTAACTAGCTTGCATGTGCATGGAAATAGTCTAGCATCACCTCGAAGACTCAAAACTGCACTTGATCCTCAACTATGCTAGAGTTCATTTTAAGTCCCAAAATCAGGTTTGCATGTTCATTTTAGGTCTTTTGACAACTTGAATTTGCATAAAACACTTCCTTTCCACCCCTAGTTTGGCTAGTTTGAAAGTTGCTTAGGTTTGAATAATTTTGAAGCATGCAACCCTAAACTAGATTAGATTCATTTTAGGAACCCAAATGTAAATGTTCATGTTCATTTTAAACCTTGAAAATGAGAATGTGAGGTTCATTTTCCTTATTAGGGTTCATTTACCACACTTAGGGTTCATTGGGATAGATTAGGGTTCATTTTAATCATGAAAATAGAAAAAAGAAAAGGAGGAAGCCCTAAATGCAGATTGGCTTCCTAAACCCTCAAAGAAAAACCCTAAACCCTAAAAATGCCTCCTGTCTGACCAACTACACAGCTAAGAAGCCACCTATGTAGGTCTGGGTACCAATTGCGTAGCTTCTATGACCACCTGTGTAGGTACACTGACCACCTGCACAACTTCTATGACCACCTGCGTAGCTCTCTTCCAGCACCTGAAAATGACACAAAAACATAAGAAAGTTAATCAATAAGCTTGTTTCACATTGGGTTCACCAAATGTAAGACTAGAAAAAGGCCTATTTAGCATATCTAGGGGACCACAAACCCTAAACAACATGCTAACCTAACTAATCTATCATAAAAGCCATCTAAAACAAGGATTCACAAAAGTAAAGCATAAAACTCTAAGAACCCCCTTTAGATGAAGCTCCCATGTCCTTCTTTCTTCTCCATAATCAGATTAATGTTGGCTCTTTGAAAATAACAAATATTTCACAAAGCCTCTTGAAAGCATAGAATTTGTAAATGAGAATACTAGAAGATAGCAGTCTAACCTTGAATGAGAGAAATGTCCTCAATTTATAGAAAATAAGAGACAATTTGGTGAGATTGCATAAAATTAATGCACCAACCAAGATTTTGGTTGGTAGGATGTTTGGAAGCATGAAATGGGGAAGAGATATTGAGGAGATATTGCAAATATTTGAGAATATTTGTGTAGCACTTTAATAGGGATGAGAATTCTTATTTAAGGGATATGACATGTAGGTGAGATTATGAATCATAAATAATCCTATATTCTCAAATATTCCTCAAAATCAATTAGATTTATGAAATTATAAGAAATCTCATAAATTTGAAATTAGCTAATTAATTAATAAAATTAATTAATTAATGGAGACTTAGGGAAATAGGGAATAAATAAAGTTTGTTTATTTATTCAATTAAGACTTAGGATAAATTATGGGTTATTCATCCAAAAGGGGAAATTAGTAGAGAATAGGTCAAATTGAAGGTGATGATGTTGAATTGGAAGAATTTTGATAATATTGATAAGGTTTAGGGTTGATTCTGAGGGTTTCAAAATAGTTTAGGAAATCACGAGGCATCAATGATCTTTGACAATGCACCTAGATAATGATGATTGGAACTGATTGAAAAGCGCCAATGAACTTTGATGGCGTTGTAAGATTAAAATGGGGAAACATCGATGATCTTGGACAATGTTCCTGAAATGATAATCAGATATAGTATTGACAATAATGAACAACACTATTGAATTGAAATTAATAGATTGATAGTGACAACACCGATGACCTTTGACAGTGTTATCAAATGGTTAATTGAAAGGATACGAAGCATCGATGATCTTAGACAATTCTCCTGAAATGATGATAAGATTGATTGAATTGAATTAGGGTTTGATCGATTGGTTTGAAATTGGGTTGATTAGGCATCGATGAACTTGGACAATGCCTTAGAATGGTCTGGAAATGAGTCTAGACAATTCTGTAAATGATTAGGAATAGAACAGGATAGATTTGAAATGATTTAGGAAGGTTTTGAATGGTTTGGGATCGAATAGGATCAATTTAGGAAGGTTTGGGATAGTTTAGGATTGAATACAATCGGTTTAGGAAGGTTTTGAAATGATTTGGGAAATGATCAACTTGATAGCGAAAGTAGAATTGTTAGTAATTGATGACATGGAAGAATGACACAATATTAGTCAATGATAAAGATCAAACACACAATATAGAAGACATGTTAAAAAGGGGGCATACGCAATGAACCATTTTAAGGTGTCTACACAAAAAACATGTTCATAATTGATTGAGCATCTATTTATACAAGTATTTGACCTATTTTAAAATCATGCATTAGAATGTTAACTCTATATCCAAGGTATACAACTTGACCTTGATCCTTTAGTTTTCATGTTTTAAAACAATTAAACTGATAAAAACAATAATAATTACATTGCTTTCTCTGCACATAATGGATTTAAAACAAATCAAGAAGCTAAGTATAAAAATTCAGTGATTTATCTAATGTGGAAAGTTAGATCCACTTTTTGCGGGATGTAACTGACTGTCGGTTCTTGATCGTCGGTGTGAACTAAAATTTTGTTGGTGCTCATTCATTGAACTAATTTTTGGGTTCCCTTCATCTATCAGGTTCCACTCTTGACTCTTTCATTGGGTTGCAATATCGGTTACTCATTGGGTTCCCTTGTCCTTGTTGTCATCGGGTAACACTGAATAGTGTTTGTCGGGATGCTTTGTACTTGGTAGTATCGGTAACCTTGGCATCGGGTAGTGTTGTTCCATGTCTGTCGGTGTAGTATAAACCGATGGTGTTCATCATATTTTTCCTTGTATATACTAATGGAAAAATATAATGTCTTCACTACATACTGTCAAAGGTCTATGAAGAACATGATATAACTCTCACACAATGTAGAATAGGTCCAACAGTGATAAACATTTAGAATAGTCACTATAAACATCAAATTAAACACTAAATCATAAAAATGCATTAAATTTTAACAATAAATCAAGCATGAAAAGTGTCACAATTAGGCAAAGAGAAGGATTTTAGTGACTACTCCATGCGTTAGAAAATTAAAAATAAGAAAAAAAAATCAATATTGGTTCGCACAACACATGAATAAAATACATCAATTAGCCAAATAAAATTATCAAATCATGAAACAAATTCGTTTAACAATGTGAGTCAGGGAAGCCACATGGAATGGAGTAATTTCTATATGATACCACGGAACACAATGTCTTGATACATTAGAGAAAATACCCAAGCATGAGAGAAAATGATTCATCCATGATACTAATTGTATGTATTATTCAAACATTGTGTCATGCAACTAATGAAGATTACGTTTATGGTCAATTTTTCAATGCAATAAAAAATACCCTTACGTAAGGTAGTTTACAAGAGATGGCTCTATTAACATTTGAATAACATACACTTAATACATGAAAAAGGTTACTTGGGAACACATACACAAGAACAATGTGAGCTTGAGGCTTTATGCATGAGTGGCTTGTAATTCCATTTGGAATTTCTAATGCTCCTAGCACATTCATGAGGCTCATGAATGCAGTCTTAAAGGACTACATTGGTAAATTTGTGATAGTATTTTTAGATGATATTCTAACCTTTAGTAGGACTAAAGAAGATCATATAGAACATCTAAATATTATTTTAAAGAAGATTTTTGATGAAAAACTAATGATCAATTTTGAAAAGTGTGATTTTATGAAGCAGGAACTTGTATATTTGGGTTTTCTAATATCATAGGGAGATTTAAAATTGAACCCCTCCAATGTTGAGTCCATACTCATTTAGCCCACTCCTAGGAATACAAGAAGTTCATTAGAAATTTTAGTGGGATTTTCTCTCCCATTCTCAACACCATCAAAGAAGGAAGTAAGGCAAGGTTTGTTTAGACCAATAAAGCAGATAAGGGTTTTGAATTCCTCAAGAAAAGGGTAGCCACTCAACCTATTTTGGTGTTGCCTACTTTCAATAAGTTATTAACCATTGAGTTTGATGCTAGAGATGTGGCTATAGGAGTAGTATTGAGTCAGGAAGGAAGGCATGTGACTTTCTTTAGTGAAAAGTTGAACAAAGCCAAGAGGAAGTATTCCTCTTATGATCTTGAATTGTATGATATGGTGCAGGCCTTAAAGAAGTGGAGGAATTACCTCCTACCTAAAGAATTTGTGGTTTATACTAATAACCATGCATTGAGTTTTTTGAAATCACAGGAGAAGTTGAACCATAGACATGTGAAGTGGGTGGAGCACTTGCAATCCTATACGTTTACAATCAAACATAAGAAGGGTCAAGCTAACAAAGTAGCAGACGACCTTAGCAGAAGGGTGATGATAGTGCAAGAGATTCAACTTCAAAGTGTTGGGGTGGATGTATTCAAGAGTCTATACAAGGATGATGAAGACTTCTCAGAGGCATACAAGGTGTGCACCAAGTTTGAGAATAGTTTTCTCGGGGATTTTTCTGAATATACACTCCAAAATGTTCTTCTCTTCAAGGGAGGATAGTTATCTGTTCCAAGAGGATCAGTGGGGGAGAACTTGATCTAAGAAAAGAATAATGAGGGTCTTGGAGGACACTTCGGTCTCAATAAGACACTAGAGTTGGTGCAGATGTTCTACTTTTGGCCGAGGATGCAAAAGGATGTAAGGAGTTATGTGGTGTCATGTACCACTTGTCAAAGGGCCAAGGTGACTTCATCAAATGAAGGATTGTACCAACCTTTTCTAGTACCTATTAGGCCATGGGAGAGCCTAATTAGGGATTTTGTGGTAGGTTTACCAAGAACAAAGAATGGTTGTGATAGTGTTTATGTTGTGCTAGATAGATTCAACAAAATGGCACATTTCATACCCTGCAAGACAACTCATGTTGCCTCCTACATAGAAAAATTGGTTTTTAGGGAGATACTAACTATTCATGGGTTGACATTGAGCATAGTCTTAGATAGGGACTAAAATTTCATAGGTCACTTTTGGAGGACCTTATGGGGGATATTTGAAACCAATATTGCATTCAGCTCTTCCTATCATCCTCAAATGGAAGGGCACACTGAGGTGGTTAATAGGTCTTTAGGGAATTTTCTTAGATGTTTGAACAAAGAGCATGGATAGTCATGTGATTCCATTATTCCATAGGAAGATTTTTCTTACAATGACTCTGTCAATAGGAGTACAGAGAGAAGCCCTTTTGAAGTGGTCTATGGCATGCATCCAAGAGGATTCTTTAAATTGAGGGACTTAACAGTCTTGGAGAAAAGGAGTGGTCAAGCAGAGGAGTTTGCATAAATTATGAAGGATATCCATGATGAGGAGAGGGATAGACTCAAACAAAATATGAACAAGGTGAAGAAGAAGGTGGATCAGAAAAGGAGACATCTATAGTTCCAAGTTTGAGACTTAGTGATGGTTCATTTGAACAAAGAAAGACTTCCTCTTCGGAAGTCATACTAAACTCATGATGAGGAGGATTGGACCTTGTGAGATTATGGATAAATATGGTTCTAATTCATACAAGGTGGATCTACCTATAGATACATAGCCATCTCCCCAATCTCCAATATTACAGACTTAGTGCAGTATAGAGGACCACCAATCTCATAGGATGGTAGTACAATGGTGGATGAATAAGAAAGGGATTGGGTCAAACAATTTCCCATCAAAGTGGATCCACATGTAGAGAGAATCCTTGAGAGAAGAATAGCCAAGAAGAAAAGGAGGAAAAAATATTGGGATCATTTGGTCAAATAGAAGGGTCAACCAGATCTAGAGGCAACCTGGATGCTTGAAGAGGATTTGAAGAAGCAAGGAGTTGATCCATGGGCATTCCCAACTCAAGATACTTGAGTTCTTCTATCATGGGGAGTATGGTGCAGGGCAACCAAAGCCTAGTCCTAAGGGGATAATTTTAATCATAAAAAATTAGGGATGGTAAAGAAGTATCAAACCCCATGGGTCTTGTTTGTAATCCCAATATAGAGTCAAGTTTGGACCCTAAATGGCCTTTAGGGATATTTAGGGACCATAGGCCCAAATGTTGTAATTGAGCCCAAGGGGCATGGAAAACCTATGTAATTGATAAAAAGGACCTAATAGTTGTAATATGACTTATATGAGTCATTTTTAGGTTCCCATAAGGTTAAGAGTCACAATAATTGAAAGTTATCAAGATTGACAAAATGTTGTTGAGCAACGCTTGCAACTTTTGCAAAATGTTGTCAAAAAGTTGCAAACATATAAATTGGTTTGAAAATTAGTTGTTTTCAGTAGGGGAAGTTTTTTTTGGGTGATTTAATACCTTACACATGAAGAGGAACCCCTGATGATGATTTTGTGAAGTTTTGGCATTCGAAGGCAATAATAATTCATTATTTTCTTACAATTGTTGATGTAAGTATGATTGGCACATGTGTGATCTGATTGGTAGGGAAAAAAAAATTTCATGGTCTGATATAATAACCTATTACCTTTCAAATGCATTTTATTTGAGTTCATTTGGAGAAGTTTTGAGTATTTTATAAATAAATTTGTGTAACCCTCAACAATTAAGGGTTTGGTGAGTCCTTCCCAAGAAAATGCCTCTTGCTTGAGTTTCCACCATGGGATTTGTATGGCCTTGAGTATAATTCAAGTAAAAAGGATGTACTATATATTTTTGGAAGGAATTTGTAGAGAGACCTTAGGGTTGCAGAGGAGATTGATGCCCTAGGTGAGCATCTCAATGTGCTCATCATGACTATGATTGCAAATTAGATTGTAGAAGGAAGGGTAGAGTGGTGAGAGATTAAAAAGGGTGGATTTTGTATTGTATTGTGTCCCTCTAAGTGTCCATGGTGGTAGGAGTTTTTTTTTAAGTGAAAAAGGGGGTGTTTCCTTGTAATCCAACTAGGATTAGGCCTAATTGCCTAACTGGTGCAGTGTGGTTTTGAAGTACTTGTTAGAGTAATTGGAAATCGGGATCTAGTATTTGAATATAAGTCCAAAAAGGGTATTTGGAATGCCCATTTTTTTAGAAAGTTATTTGAGAAGTTTGGAATTTATACCCCAAAAACCAGTAAACTAGGTCTACTAGGGAATAGGCCTATTTACTAGGTTCAAAATAGATAGTTTGATGTCCTAAAGCCACTTGAAGGGAAATAATGATTTAAATGGATTTTGAGAGGTCTTAGAAGTGTGTGATATTCCACTCTACCCAATATTATTTTAAGTCCCTCAAAATTCATAATATACCCATCTTATAGGAATCAAGGGTAGATGGAAAGGGGAGTGAAATGTTGAGTGATTGAAGGGGGTTTGGTTGTTGTTGTGATGAGTCATTAAATAATCATCTTAATTGGTTGGATTTATCCAAGGAAAGGAGATAAACTCACCTATTTTGTGGGCTCTTTTGAAGGAGAAACTTGTAGTTTTACAAGAACTTCATGCAAGAAGACAGGAGTACACTAACCCCTCCCCATCACATCTTCAATCTCAATTTCAAAAGTTTGTGAAATTTCAAGAGTAGCTAGGGTTTCTCTTCTCAACAAAAAATCACCTCGTGTACTTGAGAATTGACAAAGAAATACTTAAAATTATTACTTCTAGGTTGAACAATACTTGGAATTCTATGTGTTGACATGTTGAAGTAAGCAATGAATTCACACATAGACATGTATGAGATTATTTACTCAAGTGGGTAAGTTGGGCCAACAAGGCATATGCATATTCTACTAATTTGAATCACTCTTTAATATTTTCTATGTGTTTATCCCAAACCTGATGGATTGTGGTGCAAGGTTGTAGAAACAATCAACAAAAACCCCTTGCAATGTCTCAATGAATAAATTCACTGAGATGTATTCATGCTCCATGCCAAGTTCTCCACATGAAATGTCTAAGAATTTGATGTGTCCATTTAGATTTTTTTCCCATCCCTATAGAACTTAGGAAATTTCTAGTTTGAACCTTGAGGAAACGGATGAATGGGTGGTGTCAAATTGAGTGGACCAAAACCATTCCCCAAAGGACCTTGGATAACCATTTAACATGTCCTTGGTGAAAGCTTGAAAAATTACAAGAAAAGAAAATTACAATGAAAAGGACATTGGTATACTTCAAAAATAACATGAGACTCTTGAATGAGTATCATGTCCCCAAGAAAGTCACATAAAATTATTGGGTGGATATTTTGCAACTAATAATTTTTGGGATCAATTTCAAAATAGTGGTTTTAGCCACAATGTCTGAGACACAATCTCTCCTGCTAATAATGGAAGGCTCCCCATGTCTATTTCTATTGAAAATAACCTAAAATTAATTAATACCTAAGATTATATACACTAACCTGATTCATGGGGTGTTACATTCACCATAATATCTTCTTTCAGAGTGGGTTTTCTTCCTTCATCGTATTCTCGTATTTCAAAATACATAATTTTTCATTACAACAATCTCTTAAGTAAAATTTAGCAAAGTTAATAAAAAGAAACTCATGAAATCTCAAACTCTTCTCATGAATCTATATGTGAATTCAGGCACAAAAATGAAACATGTGTGCAACTCAAAGTCTCCCACATATACTTCACCTTACATACACAAATGTAGAAAATAGAAGAAACACAAAGTTTTCAAGTTATTCACTTGATTGAGCATACTACAGTAGTTTCAAACATGATAAGAAGTTCAAATACTACAGGATCAAGTTTGAAAATCTAACTATAACTCTAAACACAATAAGCAACTCAAAGTCTACAAAATTGAGTTTAAATGCCTTGTAGAAAACATAACAACACTCACAATCAACTCTCGATAATGTCGTGACATGACAACTTGTTTCAATACAAAGTCTGAAATAAACTTGCCTCCTTTATTGACTGCAATTTGATTTACATATAAACTCAATGTTTTAGAGTGTACACATAAACCGATAGAGTTTTTTTGCATTTCCAAAAGATGTTTATTTACACTAAGATCTCTTGTATTTAAAGAAGAGAGGCTATGAAAAAAGGTGGGAGGATCCTAGATTTATTGTTGACTTATTCAAAATTATAGTTCTATTCTAATTCAACTTGTAATGTGATTACATGTAATTACATTTTACAATTATACATGTGATGTAATCACATATAATTATAATTTTTTACTTTACATGTAGTTTGTCGAAACTAAATTACATAATGCAAATACTATTTCCTAAAAAGCATAGAAAACTAAGTTTTTTGAGACACTTCTTCCTCCTCTTCATTTCTATTCATGAATTCTTGGAAATTACAGATGAAATGTTTCTCTTCACTAGGATCAGGCACACCCATGTTCCTTGTAATAGTAGTTTTGATGATCACATCAAAATACGCTACAATTGTTATCTTATTATCTTTAAGAATAGCTTGTAATTGATCAAGGAAATTTTGATAAATTGTGAGCTTGTTAATGGAAGTGACTATAAAATGATCCACCTCAAGCTCCTTACAAACCATTTATGGGATTAGGAACTATTTTATCCTTGTAAATCAGCTCTCGATTATCATTCAGCATCTTGTAGGATATTTCTTCAAACTTGGCACTAATTTCCCACTCTTTTTCAGCAAAAGTTTCAATCATCGTTTCCACATTTGTAACTATGTTTTTAATGACTTGGCCTCTATTTACCATAATTTATTTATAATAAATGTATTTCTCTCAAGAAAGTATCATTTTATTCCCACATATTATGTCTCCAACTTCAAATATAAAAAACTTGAGCCAAGTTTCTCAATATTTTTTGAGAGACTCGTACCTTTGAGTAAAAGCTTCTAGAGGCTCATTCAAATTGGTTTTGAATAATTTACCATATGTAAGAACTTGAAGTGCTTTCATTATAAACTACCTTTCATGTTCCATCATCATGTTAACCCATGAACCTATGGTTCTAGTCTTCTTTGCAGCCTTATTAGCTTACTTGATGGGTTCTTTAGCAATAGAAGATGTCAAAGGATAAACTTATTTTGAAGATTAGGTGATCTTTCAAATCTCCGTCATAAGCTACTCATTTTTTTCTTTTAGTTTTTCTTTATCATCATAATCTTGGGCCAACATGGCTACAGATGCATGTGCATCATTTCTAATGCCATCATCTATTTGTGTAACCATTTCAACCTTGGTGATCCTGAAATTAGTGAGTTTCAATCCTCCTTTAGGTTTATCTACAAGTGGTTCTACTATCTCAATGCGCTTTATTTTTTTTTTATCCACCCAAACCATTGAGACTGTCTTTTCTTTTTTTGCACTATTAGGTTTAACTTTCTTTAGTTTCTTGATATCAAAGTGATCAGAAAAAACCTCCTACTTCTTCTGCTTGGAAATAGCAACACTTATCCATGGAGGAAGGTCGTAATGATAAACTTGGGTTTCTTCAACTACAATGTGTGATGAACTAGGCTTGGTTTTCATTATGGTTCAAACAATTGATGGAGTTTTAGTTTAAACAACAAAGGGAATATTTCTTGTTGTTACACATGGAATAGATTTGATCATGAATCTATCAAAGTCACTTAGGAAAAAATAACACTAAGAAAGGGGTATAATAGGAAAACTTGGATGAGATTAATATGAAAATACATTATCCAAGTTTTCATTGGGTGCATCTAGGGAAAACTCGGTAACTTGGGTAGACACAAAATGTGCAATAGAAGGGACCGTGGCTATAGAGAAAGAGTCAACATTTTCTGTCGAGATTAAAAATAGAAGCATTCAGAAGAGTGGATACATATGGAGTCTTCATAGGGGTAGATAACATATATGATGCAGTGGGGGGATCTTGTTATTCTTGTTCTTGATCATCTTCCTCTTAAACAATTTCATGAACTTCAACTTTTCACTTTCCCTTTCCATAGGGTGTTAGAATCAAGGGAGCACAAATAAATAAGAGGAAGGGGGTGGGGGTGAATTAGTTGTGTCCCAAAACTCAAAAATTTGTCCAACTCTTAACCTTAATCTTCGATTTGAATAATAAACATTTATATAAGATCACTATACATCAATAAACACATAAAACCACTAATTTTGACATGGAAACCTGGTTAAGGGAAAAGCCATGGTGGGGATCAAACCCATAGGATTAAGTACTCTATTAAAATAACTATAGCCTATTAGGAGTATTATAAGGGGAATGCACATGCATTCAGGAACACTACCTAGGGATCATTGCTCAAATAAAAATGAGGGATACAACCATGAGGAATACAATGAGGGCTACAACCCTAAATGGACTACAATCCACTATGGAAAGAAATCCACAAATTATGACATGACTCATAGCATCTCTGTCATGCCAATATAGTTCTAATGAAGTACATCAAATCTTTTCCTCAATTTTATATTCCACTCATACCTCTTCGCACAATCTCTTCTTACTCGCACACATCCATCCTCATCCCTTCACAATTACAAATGATTACATATTTATATAAACTTTATCAACCTTGAAAAGATAAACAAGGTCAACATCAACCTTAATACCTCAATGAAAAATAATTAATCAAATAAAATACAATATTTAATGTGATC
Organism: Thuja plicata; assembly: GCA_018584345.1. NCBI lineage: Eukaryota > Viridiplantae > Streptophyta > Pinopsida > Cupressales > Cupressaceae > Thuja > Thuja plicata. Next base: position 1,525,835 of record MU224205.1, read on the forward strand.
CAAATCATGTTGACAAATACATAGCTAGGATCCAAATCATTATCCTTGAGCATGCTCCAAATCCATTAGTCACTCCTTGAACCATCAAAACACACTACACCATCATGTCAGCCAAGAACAATAACAACACTAATAAAATCGCTCATTAGCATTGCTCAAATATCCATCACTAGGCCTAGAGTCCTTAGAACTTCCTATCTTCAAAGATGACTTATCAAACTATTATCAAAATCAGTAATCTCAAATGAAACTAGCTTACCAATAGTAGCATTACGAGAAACATTCATCTGAGGAATGGATCTCAACTCTTGTATAGAAGATACTCAAATAGCATAACTCGATAGCAGGGTTCTTAACATTTTGATTGCAACATCTTCCTCTGTTATGGTTCCACCAGCTCCTTTGATAGAATTAACAATATCCTTAAGTCTAGTGTTGTACTGTATTATGTTTTCTCCATCTTTCATTCTCATTGGATCAAATCTATCTCTTAGACTTTTATATTTTTCTTTTTGAACATTATAATCTCCACCATAGGTCAAAATAAGCTTATCCGACACTGTTTCAAAGTAGTACATCCATCAATTTCATCATATTCCTGGTCGGGAAGTGTAGAAGCTATATCAATCATGACTTGTGTGTGTTCTTGCTTTTGTATTTTCTCAGTGATTGTCAAAGGTGCAGTAGTCAATGCAACATATTCATTATCAAGAAAATGAAGTCCATATTTTTCTATACTAGACACATGAAATCTCATTCTAATTTTCCATGTCGAGAAATATTCCCTATTAAAATTTAGTGCTTCCCTCTTATACATATTTAGATTATGACTCAAGTAATTTCAAACTTAACACTTCTAATAACTAATGCTCTAATACCAATTGTTGGTCCCACTGAGAGGGGGGGTGAATCGGACAAAAAAAACTTAAACACTTAAACCTTAGCTCACTGATTCACTCGGTAGAACTGAATACATTAATAACTGATTCACCAAATAACTTAATAACTTAAAAAACCATACATCTCATAATATGCAAATCAATCATTCAAACTTAGTAAACATTAGATTTAACTCAATTGACACCAGATTTAATGAGGAAACCCAATATGGGAAAAACCTCTGTGGGAATTGTGACCCATAATAAAAATGTACCTTTCTAAAGTACACTCAGTTAACAACTTATCTTGTTAATTATTAAAAACACATTTGCTAGATGTGACCATGTTAAGAGATTTACCTTAGATCTATTAAGATCTTCACCCTATTAGGAGTGGCCTTACTAGAGGAATTTAAACATTCTTTTGGAATGTCACCTATGTCTAGGATTTACAAATAGGACGGTTACATCCAGTCGGTTAAGAGATTTTCTATGTTACAAATGCTAATAAGAAATAGTAAAACTTTGATCTGTAAATATAGAAACTACCTTTTTCTTGGTTCAAATCCTTTATGCTCACATGAATACAGGCATCACATACTCCATTTTTCTCTATTTCAGACTGTAGATTTTTCTCTTTCATCTTCTCTGTTCTTCTTAGTAACTCTTTTCTTTAGCTTCTTCTACTTCTTAATTCAGTTTGCCAAAATCATAATATCTGTTAATTTCTCTTCCTTTATATAGACAAAAATTTTCCCCATAATCTCCTTTCTTAGGTTTTCCATCATTTGCACTCAGTCATTTGATCATCTTCTTCATAAATCTCAGCTTGGTAAACCGTTTAACTTTTACCTCATAACTTGAACTTTTCTTGGAACTCTACCAATTAGGTTTAACCACTTAATCTTTGCCTTAGATCTTTTCATTTAATTTTCTCACGTGTAGATCTTCTAAAAAACTTCCTTTAATTATCAACAATATCTAGATCATCATAGCTTCGTACTAAATTCATTCTTATCATCATTTACACTCAATTTATTGTACTTGGTAATTTTATTTGCAACTTGGTAACTAACTTTGTTCACTTCTTGGTGCTCGGTGCTCGGTAAGTGAAACTGATTAACACAATTCTATACCAACTGACTCTATCTAGCTCGATAGAGTAACTATTTTCAGTCATAACTTAACTTTTTGAAATTTCTGACTTAATCAATCAAGTATACTTACTTGATAACATCAAATATATAGTAGCAAACAACTATATCAACATTACTTTATCATTGTCTAATCTATATTTATCGTTCCCATTTAAGTTCTCCTTCTTATGATATGGTAACTCAATAAAAATTAGTAAATCAATTGCTTGACATAAATTAAAAAATAATAACTGATATAACCATTTCTACAAACATGTATACTTATTATCACTCAATCATCATCATCTCCATTAGCAGATCAAAACCTTTATACCCCACATAGTCAAATATGCAGAATTGGCCATGGGTTCTAACTCTATTGAACATCTCCAAAGCTATTTAAGGTAGGGGTATCATTTATAAGATGGAAATAAGAGGGTCTATGACCCTAGAGATTATATTAATTCTTTTATCAAAGACATTAAGCATCACATTAATATAAGTGAGGGCATTTCCCAATATTGTATGAATTCTAAAGAATTTCTACAGAAGTGGAAGAAATGGAATATATTGAGGAAATTAGAAGAAGACAGAAAGAAAAAGGGGAAGACTCACTTCCATAGTGATCAAATTCATGAACTATTAAGGATGGAATTGTGCCTAAAATATTTTGATAAATTGCATGGGAAAGACACTAGTGATCCACCTTTAGAGGTAAAGTCTTCTGCCCCCAAAAAGCATCAGAAATTAATCATTCATAATTCATCAAAATCATAAAATGCACCCAGATCCACTTCAACCAAGAAGCAGAAGGAAGATGAAGTGGTACCTATTGTACCTTATGATGATTCAAAAAGAGGAGAAGATACTAAAGAATTTTCCTATGTACTTAAGACACGTGAAAATGATGATGAGGTGGATAAACCTAATTCTCCTTTAGTATATCAAGAGGAATTGCACGGCTATAAGGCCTAACTTCAAGAGGAGGAGAAACCTATTGATTTCATGGATGAAAGAGAGGTCATATCAGCTAGGTTCATTGAAGATGAAATTTTTATTAAGACTCAATAATTTAAGGATTTTTGGATTCAACTGAAGATGAAGGACTTTGAAGAAAAGAAACAAATCAACTTGATGGGAGTTGATGAATCTAGAAATGAGGAGAATGTTAACCAAACTTTTAAAGAGTTGAATCTTGATGAAATAAATTGTACTATGGATGAGGCCAAATAAATGGTTTAGAAGAGAAACATGTTAAAATTTATACGCTTATCCCTTAAATATTTGTTCCTACTTGATCATGTCAGAAAAAAAGATGACCCTCTTGATCCCACTAAGAGGGGGGGTGAATTAGACAAATCAAAACTTGAACTCTTAAAACTAAACTCATTGATTCACTCGGTAATATTGAATATAGTTATAACCAATTCACCAAATAACTCAATAACATAAGAAACAATACATCTCATATATGTAAATCAATAATTCAAACTTAGCAACATCAAATTAACCATGTAAACATAAGATATAACTTAGTTGATACCAGATTTAACGAGGAAACCCAATTTAGGAAAAACCTTTGTGGGAATCGTAATCCACAATAAAAATATACCATTTTGAAGTATGCTTAGTTAAGTACTCATCATGTCAAAGATTACAAACACATTTTCTAAATTGTGATATTGCTATCAGGATTCAACTGTGTAGTTTTCTAAATGCGAACCTGTTAGGGGATTTACCTCAAATCTATTAAGATCTTCACCTTGTTAGGAGTGGCCTTGTTAGAGGTATTTAAACACTCTTTTGGAATGTCACATAGGTCTAGGTTTTACAAATAGGATGGTTAAATCCACTCGGTTAAGAGATTTCTCTATTACAAATATTAATAAGCAACAGTAAAATTTGATCTATAAATATAGAAATTACCTTTGCTTGTATCAGATCCTTTATGCTTAATTGAATACTGGCATCACATACTCCATTTATCTCTTTCATAGATTCTATATTCTTTAATCTCTTTTGTAGACTGTATATTCTTCAATCTGTCTTTCTTAATTTGATTTTCCTTCATTTGAGCTCAATCGTTCGATCATCTTCTTCATAAATTACAACTCGGTAAACCATCTCACTTTTACCTCAGAAATTCTAACTTTTATTAGAACTTACATACTCTGGTTTAACTACTTGATATTTGCCTTAGATCTTCTCATTGAATTTTCTCATTCGTAGATCTTGTAAAAACTTCATTTAATTCATTTCCTCATCCAACTCATCATCGTTTCACATTAAATTTGATCTTATCATCATTTAATATCAGTATAATGTACTCGGTAAAACTTCCTTTGCAACTCTGTAACTCACTTCATTCATTGCTTGGTTTCTAACACATCTTCGGTGCTATGTGCTTGACTTTGACTTAGTGCTTAGTAACTGTAACTGACTCACAAAACATTCTACCAATTAACTCGGTCTAGCTCAGTAAAGTAACTCTTTCAATCATAACTTTAACTCATTGCAGTTCTCAACTTGATCAATCAAATGTACCAATTTGATAACATAATGTAGAGTATAAGACAACCATATCATCATTACTTCATCATTGTCTGATCTATATTTTTCACTCATTTAACTTCTCCTCTTAAGATATGGTAACATAATAAAAATCAATTAATCAATTGCTTGACATAAACGAAAAAACAATAACTAATCTAACTATTTCTACAATCATGATACTCGGTATCACTCGGTCTTCATCATCTCCATCAGACATTCATTAGTTAATCAACAGACCCTACATTTGTGGCTAAATTTGACACCGATGAGTAAATAAGTGGATTTGAGTATAATCACAAGACTGAGATTTTGGCTACTTGGGTTGGTTTTAAGGGCCCACACAAACCCAAATTAATTGTTATTATGAAGGGACATGATGGGATGGCTATTGTGAAAGCCATGGAGAACACCTCTCCCTTAATATCAACAATCAAATCAATGCACAAAGAAATGTTCAATATGGACCAGGTTAAACATATGTAGGAACAATTAGGACAGGCTCAGATAAGGGAGGTAGAGTAGAATAAGGTTATAAATGAATTGTATATTGAGAGGGATGATTTACTAAAATAATTGAGGGAATTTAAAAATAATGAACATAGAAAATCTCTTTTGCTACTTACAAATGCCCATTCCAAACCAATTGATGTGACACAAGATAATGAACATTAGAAAGAAAAGATGAGAAAATATGAAAATGAAATAAAGGAATTGATAAGCACAAATGAAATGCTTATATAGGACGTTACTAGGAAGATATTTAGTACTTTAGAACAAGTATTGACTCGTAGAGTTGATTTGGTGATAAGAAAATGTACTGAAGTTTATGATGGCTACCAACTCTTGTTGGATATGTTACAAATATTTCATAAAAATAAGTTGAAATTGGAAGACCTTTCTAGGAGGTAGAAATCCTCCCATTATGATCTTATCAGATTATGAGAAGTCACTCAGAGAGATATAGATGCACTTAGTGAAATAAAAGATACTGAGGGAATGATCAATACAATTACTAAAGAACTCACATACATAAGACAAAAAGAGAAAATAATAAATGAAAAAATGTCTTCCTTTGATACAATCAAACATTGGTCAATTACCAAATTTATGGACAAAGAAGGAAGTTTCAAAAGACTTGAGGAATGGAAGGTTGAATACAAGGAAATGGTAACAAAAATTATTTCTCATCTAAAGGAAGATAGAGATTTTAGTGTCAAAAGTTTTAATATGTTCCTTGACAAGGTAATTGTACTTGATAATAGATTCTCAAAATTCATATTGGAAGTTAGATCAATAGCTGGTAAAAGATGGAGAGATCATTTTCTTATCATACCATATGTTCTACATTTCAATTGTCCCATGCACATTCAGATTTAAGAATGGGTAAAAGAATATTTATGACCTCTCAAGACGAAGACCTAGAAAAATGAGTATGAACCTGAAGAGGAAAAGCAGGCTAGTGAGGAAATTCATGATGAATGAGGCCTTGGGGTCATATATTATCTCATTTCATTTGTAATGTTTATTTTAAATCACCTTGTTAATTTTTTGTTATCTGAAACTCATTCCCTATAGTCTTAAAGTGGTCTTAATCAAGTAATTATTATAATGTTAGTTATAGTTATAAAAAGATATGATGTAAATGGTCTAAAGATTGTTTGCTTCTCCTTGCTTTGTATAAAGGAGAAACCAAGACCATATTTCAAAAAGAGGGAAAATAGTTAGAAGTAATATAGATAGAGAAATACATATACTCTAAATATATGTACCCAATTTTGCAAATCTAATACAAAGACTCAGTTCTATTTTCTACTTTGTGTTGTGGAAGATTCTTTTATTTAGGATAGGTTCTGTATGGTTTCATTTCAAGCAAGTGAAGGTTGTCTTAAATATTCTTATGAAAAAAATATTTATTGTCATATCAATTTGATAAACATGATTCATTTGAGACTTCTCTATCCTTATGATTCTTGTCTAATTGTTGTGACTATTTGTAGTAAATAGGCATTAGGAGATATAGATCAGATAATTGTGTCAACACCTCTCATACTAGCATGAAACTCTACTTAGACATCCACATCACATACTTCAACCACTACTATTTATACAAAGAATTTAACTCCATCCTTGAAAGAGATCTATTGAACAAAAAATACACATTGCAATCAAAAATTTCAAAGGTGAATTGAAAACAAGATAAGGTCAAACTTTTATTGAAAAGGGGGCTCATCAATGAAACAATGAATATCTAACAAGTTATTAACTGTCATAGTAATTCAAATATCAAGAATCATTTGAAACCAACTATCAACTTGTACTGGCCATTGCCCTGATTTTGAATGCATAGAGGGCATTGCCTTGATTTTATATAGATGCAAATATAAAGTCTCATTCAAGTTCATAGAGGGCATTGCCTTTATTTTAAATGCATACAAGTATAAAGTTTATAGAGTGCACCATTAAAATTTGTGCAATAGCATCAAGAGTATTTAGGGAAAGCTATCCATCTTCCATGGTGCCAAGTTGTTCTATAGATGACCTTCTAGCACCTTTATAATTGGTTTTGACCCCATTGACATCATCAATGACATACCCATATACCTACACATTTGGATCATCATGTGAGACCTGAATTTGTATTAAAATTTTATTTAGAACATATTTTATCTTTTCTCCAACTTCATTTCACTACAAAATATGAATGGTTGGTGAAAGAAACTTACACTAAAAAGTATGTAGCAACAAATTGGTTGAGTTATCTTGAAAACTCAACATGCAGACTATTCATTTGCACACCTGATGCCAAGAAGTATAAAACCAATATTAGGTTTGATAAAAAAAAATTAAAACAATGTAACATATGGGAATACATAAGGAAGATGGAAGTAGAATATTTAGAAATACACCTTATTCAAATTTTTAACAAAATCTGAAAAAAAAAATTATTATCTATTTCTTCTAATTTTATGTATCATTACTAGCAATGTCGGATAATTTGGTTGTTTCTATGATAGATTCAAGTTCTACAAAAGCATGATCATTCAAATCATACTTGTATAGGTTTTTCCCCTTTATTCTATTGTACCAACATAATTGAAGCTTGATGCCTTATAGGCTATCCAAAAGGCCAATGTCATTAAGGTAATAAAACACCCTATTACCATCCTTCCTTTGTATTCTTTGAGCCCTTATGATGTACCAGGATCCACAAGAAACACTTTTTCTTGTACTTCAACAAAGACCTTTTCTTGTATTACGTTTAGTGGGAGGTATTGAATTTCTCTCAAACAACACCCCACAATCTGATCCAATACCAAAGCTAATTGAAACACCCTTTTGTGGGGCCCTCTCATCTCATCTAAAGTAGACCCCACTCCTTACTTTAGTCAACCTATCTTTGGACAACATTCAATTTTCACTCAACTGATTAACCAAACAAACTTTTAACATATCCATACCATTAAGGTCAACCACTGGTTTTATAGTTTTATTTACATTTTTATCAACATAATCTAAAATTTCATCCAAATCATGCCTCCACTCACTTTCCATTATTTGTAATTCATAATGATTGTGTACCATTGAAGACACAGATTGGAATATAGAGATGGAATGAGTTTTTGAAGAGTCATTGGCTACTTAAACATAGCTTGGAATGTTGGATAACTTTGGTCCTTTATCTATGGTTTAACCCACCAAGAAGATTAAGTGGGATTTTCTAGTCGCATGCAAAAGAGTTGATAAAATGTTTTGTGCATCCTTCAATACCATCTTAAGGGATTTTATAATTTTATCATATGTAGATATTTAATCATATTCTGATAATATGTTAACATTTTGTATCCTTTCTTGGTACAATATATTCTAGATAGTTGCTTTCTTTTTATGAGATTTACTAAAATGAAGCCCTTGGGGATTTGATTCTTCTTCTGCAGCTCTATTACGGGTTCCAACAACATGAAGCAAGTCAGTGAAATCATAGGCCCTTTTTGGTCCAACCATCCCACAAAATTTTCTAAAGAATTTCTCACATACATTTGACCTAGTCAGGTGCAAAATACATGGCAAGTGAGAGTATTGATCTCGAAATAATCTCAGCAACAAAACTACAAAGTATAAGAAATTTTTACATCTTAATATGCCTCTCTACTGATGAAATTTATATGGACATTATTATTAGATGCTTTTAATAGCCATCATAACATAACATGAAGAAACGATGACCTCGTGAAGTATTTCACACTCTTTCCCAAAGAGCTAAACTCTGAGATATAAAGATGTCAATGTAGTCAAAAAAAATTGTTAGATATGTCTCTGTGCCTAGTTTCCTCTCTACCCTTCCACTAGATGTACTTCTCATCTCTTTCAAACACCTCCAAACATGACTTGAGGGTAAAAGCACAAATTTGTGTCATGTTTTAGGACCACTTATCAGAAAAACTAAATTTGAGTATTTTTAACTAAAAATTAATTTTCGTCAAACATATGGTCTAGCTAGATTCATTCTAGATAAGTGGTTAAACTTTTCCAATTGGAAATGTCTATTAAATGCATGTTTTATACCAATTTGGGTCCAATTACCAAAGAAATAAAATTATTTCAAAAAAGTGATGTTTCAATAACCCCTACTATTTTCAATGATATTTTAAAAAATATAAATAATGCCCTTTTGTAGAGCTTAGATTCAAGATTATTGTCATATAAATTTTTGTTAGAATAATAGGGGGGGTGAATCAGTGGCCTCAATAATTAATCCAATAATCCAACCAAAACTTATATCACATATATAAAACCTCTATTTATCTTCAATCCTACAAGATGTATGCCTTGTGTGAATCTAACATATATATATTTCTCGGAGAATATACTATTTATCCTTTTCTTAAGCATTACCGAATAGCAGTTTATCTTTTCTTAACCTTTACCGAATATCAGTAAATAACTTAGTGTTTATTGATCAATCCTATTTTAGTTATGTGAAAAGAAAAACATCAAAGCATTGAACCATATACACATTTGACACATGGAATTTTAATGTTGAAACCATGTTACGGGAAAAACCACTTGGGACCGATAACCCAAAATTTTCACTCTTCTGAAGTGAGCTCTGTGAAGAGCCAACCCTATTAAAGGTTACAAACACACTATTAAGTGCGACCTTGTTAGAGGATGTAAAACTAATAGTTTATCACTTGACCTAGCATTCACTATGTTTTCAACATGAAAACCTTTTGATACTCCTTGGGATGTATCTCAATATATAAAGGATGGTTAAATACCACTCAGTTAAGAGATTTTATAATCCAATGGTTAAAATAAAATAGTAAATGACCTATTCATTAATACAAATTTGAATTGTAGATTTTCATATCTATTGTAATCCATAATACCTATTCTGATCAATGTTCTCTTCAATTCCTTTGCTCCATTTCTTTCTTCTTAGTGAAAGTTGTTACTTCTCTGTTGCTCAGTGTCTGCATAATTCTTGGCTCTATCCTCTAGCCTGTATGATCAGGTCTGCATGAAGACTTCTATCTTCACTAGAATTCTCTTCAACATTCCTCTTTTTTTATAATGAATTACTTGTTTCTTTATAGACATGATTTTACCATTCTTCTGTCTATTTTGTTTTCTTCGTTGATCACTTCTTGATCCGTAAAGCTCGCCATGCTTGCTTTAGTTTTATTCCATAAATCTCTCCTTGTTTTCTGGAATAAAACATGCTTTAAATATCCTTCTTATCTTTATCTTTTAATTGGTTGATAGAAATTAAGAAAACAATCTGGTAACTTTCAATATAGCTCCTGCCAACTAAGTTGTTTTGTCATTTCCTAACTTCAGTTCCCGTCAATCAATATTTTAGTTGTGCTCAGTGACTACTGAAGATAGCTCGGGCATCAACTTCAGTTTTGTTCATTGAAAACTATAGTTATCTCAGTAATGCTTGCTCAGTTATCACTTGCTTGGGTAACTCTGTCTGTCAGTTAATACCGTGAAATTTTGTGCTTAGGGTTCACTGTCCGTCAGGGTTTATTGTCACTCGGTGTGTATGATTATCGATGACAAAAATTGTCTCTTTATATCTTTAAGTGTTGTGAAAATATGTGTGTGATCAATCATACCATATCAAGTTGTCATCAATGACAATACAATACATTAACTGATTTAATGTCTTGCATTTACTTTTTGCAGCTCGGTGATCATCAAGTTTTTCATCTTCAAACATGCAATCAGTTATAGTTCATCAATCTCTCCCTTTGGAATTGATGACAACATACTACTAACATGGTATGAAATATATCAGTTGTATTTCACCAATCTCTTCCAAACTTATTTTTCTATAACCAATTCAAATATTTGACTCTCGGTAAGCTCTTCTATCTTAGATTTGATTCTTGCAGAGTACTTTTCTTCTTTCTTCATTCTCTTCACTGGATATATGTAGAAACTTTTGTATCTGTCTCTCCCTTTGTTGTAGAATCTTTTCTCTCCCTTTGTAGAAACTTCTTTTTCTCAACTTTTCTCTCCCTTTGACTGTTCCTCTCCTTGATGGATATTTCTCTTCTCTTCTCTCCCTTTTCTCTAGATATTTCATATGGATATATTCTCTCCCTTTGAAAACAATGCCAAAATACAATATCTCTCTCTCTCTCTCTCTCTCTCTCTCTCTCTCTCTCTCTCTAATATATTCCTTGAATTTCCTTTCCACCAGAAATATAGCTCTATATTAGCCAACAATTTCTCTGGTGTTCGGTGCACATAAGTACCTTTCTGTGTACTGATATATCATTGCACTCCTTCTCTTAGCTTGTACCAACATGATTGATCTTCTGATAATATGTAGGCTTATGCAGCCTCCAAGTTAGCTTAGTGACCAGTAGATAAGGGTCTAACCCCTAGTCTCTTCCTTAGGTACTCAAATGTATCTTTAGGCAATGACTTTGTGAATATGTATGCTAATTTTTCTTTGGATTGTACATATTCTAGTATCACTTCTTTCTCTTGCACTTGTTCCCTCAAGTAATGATACTTGATAGAAATGTGATTTGTCCTAGCATGCATGACAGGGTTCTTCAAAATATTGATATCACTTGTATTATCACAATAGATAATTACTGGATCAATGATTTCCATATTCATACCTTTCAGTAATTGCTTGCTCCAAGCTATATTAGAGAAATTTGCAGAAGCATCCACATATTCTACTTCTACAGTGGATTGAGAGATGCATCCTTTCTTTTTACTTATACATGTGACAAGTCTGTCACCCATAAATAATTCTCCTCCTTTTGTGCTCTTTCTATCATCTATGTTTCTATCCCAATCAACATTTGTATAGATTTGAAGCTTAAATTTTTCTTCTTTGTTATACCGCAGACCATGCTCCTCGGTATTGTTTAGATATCTCAAAACTCATTTGACAGCAGTCATGTGTGATTCCTTGGGATTATCAGATAATCTTGCAACTATTCCAACTGCATGTGCTATATCTGGTCTAGTATGTACAACATACATTAGTTTTCAAATCATAGATCTATATAGGGTATGATTTACCTATGTTGACTTGTCTTCCTTTGTCAGTTTGCATCCAGTTTTCATAGGTGTTCCAACTGGTTTGGAGTCCTCCATTTTGAATATCTTCAGAACTTCCTTGATGTATTTGGATTGTGTGATGTAGATGCCTTCATCCTGTTGAAGAATCTATAGACTAAGGAAAATTTTGATCTCCCAGAACATTAACATCTCAAACTCATGCTCTCAGTGCTTGTTTCAATCCATACAAGGCTTTTTTTAGTCTACAAACCATGTTTCTCTTGTTAGGATCAACAAACCCTTCTGGTTGTTCAATGTATACCTATTCTTCTAGTATTCCATTTAGGAATGCAGATTTTACCTCCATTTGGTATACTTTGAATCTTTTGAATGCAACATAAGCAAGTAGAATTCTAACTCCTTCTAGCCTAGCAATGGGTGCAAAGATTTCTCCATAGTCAATGCCTTCTTGTGCATACCCTTTGCATACTAATCTTGATTTGTTCCTTGTGACTTCTCCATTCTCATTCATTTTTTTTCTGAATATCCATTTGGTACCAATGACATTCTTGTCTTCCAGTCTAGGTACTAATGTCCATGTTTTTTTTCTTTTCAATCTGCTCAATTTCTTCTCAAGTGTAGTATTAACAGATTTAGGCTCAAAATCATAAATTAAACATCTAGTGTTCAGTGACTTACTTCTTGTTCTCATTCCAGCTCTTTTGTCTCCTATGATATGGTTTTGTGGATGGTTTCTTTTGACATACTTGGCAAGTATAGGTTCAAATATCTATACATCATTTTGACCTTCATTTTGATCTTCATCACTCGGTACATCATTGTGAGCAATTTCTTGATTTTTTATGTGTGCAGCCTGATGCTTGGGTGCATTTTTCTGTCGGTCGATAGCGATACATTGTTTCTTAGGAAGAGTGTCAGGTTCTTCACTATAGACAAATATTTTGTTGTCTTCTGGTTCTTTTCTTCTTTCCTCATCATTTTTCTCAGCAGATTCATCCACTTTGACATTTGCACACTCAATGATTTTGTTAGAGGATTTATTGAGACAGTTATAAGCTTTGCTTTTGGTAGAATAACCTAGAAATATTCCTTCATCACCTTTGGAGTCAAGCTTTCCATTTATATCATCTTTCAGTATATAACATTGAATTCCAAAATTTCTAAAGTAACTTACATTAGGTGTATATCCATACCATAGCTCATAGGGTGACTTATTGGTGTCTTTCTTCAATTGAACTCTATTTAATGTATAGACAGCAGTACTAGCAACTTCTCTCCAGAATGTTTGTGTGATGCATTTGTCAATCATCAGTGTTCTGGCACAATCAACAATTGATTTGTTTCTCCTCTCAACAATCCCATTTTGATGTAGTGTTCTCGGTGTAGAAAAATGTCTTTTAATTCCATGCTCATTACAAAAGTTAGTGAATTCATCAGAAATCAATTCTCCTCCTCTATCTGATCTTAGAAATTTTAGTTCCTTTCCAATTTATTTTTCAACTATAGCTTTATACCATTTAAACATCTTGAATGCTTCTAATTTCTCTTTTAAGAACATAACAGTCATCATTCTAGAGTAATCGTCAACAAAGAGAATGAAGTATCTGTTGGTGCTCAAATTGACAGATTGGATTTCCTATGGACTTGCCAATCCAATGTTGGGAAACCTGAGTGATTTGGCCAGCTAACAAGTCACAACCAAGGCAAGGTTGGAACTTATGCAATTCTAGCTCTGCAAAACCAAGGCTGGTAGGCCTATACCTTGACTTATCCTTCAAGTTACAAGGCTTTTTATAGCAGATAAGAAACACTTCAACCTTCTCTCTCAAGTATGGCAAGGAACTTG
>MU224205.1:1547885-1560726 GCA_018584345.1 Thuja plicata
CTAAAAGGGAAACCCTAAGGTTAGCTGAAGCAAACTAGAGTAAATAGGTAAGTTACTAATTAGATCATAATGATTTAAATTAGTAACCCGATAGACTATTACTCTAACACCCCCCCTTAAGATAAGCATACGGAGAAGCAAAACCTAGAAAACTACTGTAGAAAGCAGGAAAGATGGGTCCCGGCAACTAGGCCTGATCAAAACATAAAAGAAAACTAGATGAAGGAAACAAAGTCTTCAATCTAGGGAAAAAGTGTCCCAGAGAAAGGAACAAGAAAGAGCAGGAAGCATCTCTGAAGCATGAACTGAAAACTCTGTCAGGAGAAACTGCTGGAACCCCCACTGAAGTGCATGACCAAGTAGAGAAGACAAATGTCTGAAGGGCTGATCAATCGAACCAGGAAGCAATAGAACCAATAGCAAAACCCTCCCATAATGCTGAACTGGGAGAGGAGACAGGAACACTGAAATGCAATGCCAAAAACATCTGCATAAGAAGAACCAGGAACACCAACAATGCAACAGAAGCACACACACAGGATAAAGAGCGGTGTCACAGACACACAACATGGGCTAATTTCATAGAAGGTACGCTCACTTGACAAAAGTGGATGCGCCTAAAGCGGAAAATGCATCATAACCCCCCATGGCACTTTATAACACAGTGCGAGTACAAAAACTGAACAAGGTGTACAAGATCCCAGAAATGCAAAAGAAGGCACTTTATCTTAATGCATTTATAGAATAAAGAATGCATCAGAAGAGCATACAAGCTCAGAAGTCAGAAAGAAGAGTGAGCTATGAACTCAGAAGAAGAGATCCCAGGACCTGTAGAACCAACCAATCCACCAGAGGGCATAAAATGCCAAACGCGGAGGAGTGAAAACCTGGAGAAAACACTTGAAAAAATACCTCTACCACTGAATAGAACACTGAACTAGCTTTTTGACGATATCTCGTTTGCCGAAAAAGGAGTCCGGATGAGCCAGATATGACTCCCGGAAGGCAAAACAAAATATCAGACTTCAACAGAAAAAAATGCTATTGAAACAGTGGACCCAAAATTCCTAATCACCATAGTTGGAAAGAGCTCGGAAAGAGCTTTCCGACGATATAAAGAAGTCCAAAAAGGACCTCCGTATGCTCCCTGTAGAGCAAAAAAGGTGAAAAGGGCTCAAAAATGCCCAACAGAACTGGTTTTAAGCCCCAGGGGCTAAAAAAAAAGGCCCCCGGGCGCATGGCGCGCTCCAGGGGCTGGGCCGCAGGCCTTGGTCACCCATGTGACCGCGCGGTTAGTATAAGGGCCTGCGGGGGCTGCAAAGAAAGGTGCCACCGCTAGGGGAGCGGTGGCGGAGCGGCCGGGGTGAAGAATACCGACGGAGCGCAGAAAACTGGTGGAGAACACCGGACGAGCACAGGCAGCGGGTGGCGCGGCCGCAGGGGCAGCAAAGAGGAGCAGGCTGCAGGGGCGGTGGGCTGGGAGGGGCCAGAGGCAGTGGGTGGCCGGGAGGAGCAGGGCGGTGGCGGGGCGGCCGCCGGCGGTGCGCGGGCGGTGCGGTGGCAGCGCGCCCCAAAAAAGCACAGACAGCGCCCGTTTTTTGATAAAAAAATGATTTTTTTCCAAAAAAATTTCTTGAAAACCTTGCCGTACGGCCCTCGAAGGCCCAGAAAAATTCTCCTGATGCCCTAGTGTCCAAAATGGATGAACTTTATATGGATTCTAGGGTTTTTGGGCCTTCTGGAGGCAATGGCAGTGTCCGTTTGGGCCCAAAGTGACCAGAAACAAAGGTCCCCCTAAATCCACACAAAGAAGCCAGAAAAAGCCTGGCGAACTACAAACCCTTGAATGCTTCAGAAAAAACTCGAACAGCAACAAGTAGGAAAGCTCTGATACCATATTGGATTTGCTGAACTGCAAATCAACCCAAGAAACCTACATGCATAACTGCTACGAGAAGAAGCAAGACAGAAGAGAAAAAAGCATGGCTATGGAGGTCAAAAAGCCAGAGACATCATGTGCTCAAGAAAATAATATATTAATGATATGTTTCTATGATTTACAAACTGATGTAAAAACTCTGTTATAATAAACTAAGAGGTGAATCCTTATAAAGGAATCACGAAACCCTAAAAGGGAAACCCTAAGGTTAGCTGAAGCAAACTAGAGTAAATAGGTAAGTCACTAATTAGATCATAATGATTTAAATCGGTAACCCGATAGACTATTACTCTAACAATATCAATTTGATATCAATGAAAATACAATACATTAACTAATTTATTGTCTTACATTTACTTTCTGCAGCTCGGTGATCATCAAATTTGTCATCTTCAAACATTCAATTAGTTATAGTTCATCATTTTTATAGTATTTTGATTAGATCTAATATATTATAATTTCAAAATACAACAAGTAGGTATTTTAACATTCGAGAAGATGTTGCTTCAAATAAAAAAAATAAAAAAAGGTAAATCATATCAAAAAAATTTAAAAGTTATATTTAACACTAGAGGAGAGAGTCCTCTTCAAGAATTTGTAATTTTTTTTTTTCTGAATGGTGTAGATTTGGTAGGGGAAATTTGGTGGGAGATGAAAACTGTCGATTTAAGATAAGTTCAACTTTGAGAAGTTATGAAGGAGAAAATATACATTGAAAACCAATCTTTCTTCTTTTATGCACTAGCTATACATTTTATCTATAACATATTTTGAAATCAGAGGAAAAATAGATAATTTGCATATACTTATTTGGTGGGAACTAGACCCTAGATTTTTAACAATTTTCAACAATTACAAATGGACTTCAAAAATTAAAAAAACTATGTCAATTCGTGTTCAAATTTATTTTTTTTAATTCTAGGTGCAAACTTCATCCATTTTTATAGATTTCATCATTTTACATCATCCTCAAATTCTAAATACAAATACCACTTTTATGTCGTTAACGTTGAACAGTTTGCATGTTGTGGTCCTTTTCCTTTATAAAAGTGTGACACAGGTTTGTACTTTTACCTTTGAAGCAATGCATTGTGCTTAACCCCAATTTTGTCAATCTATCCTCTCTATATATTAAATTTTAAGCTTATCCTCAGCCACTTTAATTTTTTATAAATCATCCTAACATAATTAAAAATTATCAACTCTTCTCCTAAAATCAAATCTTTCCAACCGCTAAATAAAGGATTCACTAGCTTTTTCCCGTTCTGGATTTAGTCCTGGTCATGTAATCCTATTACATGGAAACTATTGTATGACCCACGTAGTCTCCACCCTTCCCAAGTAATTTGATATAGAATACCTTTTTTTGAATAACACTCCATCAACATAGGTTGTATTCTTCTACTATCTCCATCTGAGGAATGACCAACAATAGGTCCCAAATTGTTTTCCACATGTCTCTTCCACAAAAATTATATTTTTTCCCATTGTTGACAAATAAAATTGGCATCAAACCTATTACATGTTGGATGAGAAACCAAAACCAAATGAGGAAGATTTTCACGTAAAGGGTTTGCAATAATAAAACGTGCATAGTGGCCAATAACATTATTCTTGAAAGAATTTTTTATGATATTATAGCCTACAATTCCCTCACCAACTGTCACCAAGAAATGTGATTGACATTGATTTTATTCTTTATTACCACAAAAACCAGCCAATGTATACTTTTTTCTACTCATCTAACATACTTTTTAACAATAGTTTCATCTTTAGCAAGGTAAACAGGAATTGGGCCATCTATACCATGTTTGGTTTTATAAGACGAATACACTTTTTGTATTGCATAAACAATGTAGTTGTGCTCCCCTGGGATGTATGCCAATGACTTTCTAACTTGCCTCAAAGTTGTAGAAATTGAAGGACCATCTAGATTCAAGCTAATAAAGCTATGCAATCTAGTACCTCCCTATAACTTGATCATCTCATAAAGGGATTTAGTGGATGTACTATACCTTCTCCCTCTCTTTGGATGCATCAGGTTGTGAAAGATATCCTTGACAAAATCCCAAACTGCATCTTTACCTTGCAATTTTCCTTGTTTATGTGCCTCACACACATCCTTTTAAAACCTAAATACATCCTTAATTTCTATCAATTCAAATAAATTCTCCTTTAGGGATCGCATTTTGATAAAGAGTATAGCAACCTTTGCCTTTTCCCACCAAAGAGCACACATTGTTGATATTTGGCTAGCATTTGAAACCTTGGTAACTATTTTGAGTTCATTTTGAGTCAAATAGTCTATTAATATCCCTCTCCTTGTATCCCTCTCATGTCTTTTGGTGGCACACCTTGATTCACAATATAAATGTATCCAAAAGTGATCGCATTTTGGAATCATCTTAAAACAGTTGCATGTTAATGATTCAAACAAGATTCTCATCTCAGAATCCCTCTTGCAATGAATATGCCTATATGTGCCATCAATACAATATTCATTACCCTTATAACATAGCATCTTCTTGGTATGCTTCTCTATGACTCATAATTTTCCATCCCATTAATCATCCATTAGGACCTTTCTTTCTGATCTCTCCTCATTTCTATTTATATGCAAATACCAATACCCCCAACATTGCAACATCAATGGTGATGAATGAACTTCAATAAGATGATAAAAAAAATAATGTAAAAATTCCAAAAAATCATATTCAAAATAAATTTAAACTTTTCTAGTTTACATATCTGAACTAGAAGGATTTGCACTCATAGAACCCCTATGTAGTACATATGGTGATGATGGGGCCAAGAACCTTGTCAAACTTTGTTGGGCCTTGTTACTGGTAGGCTTCTTCGATCTCCTGGATGTGCCACTTCTTAAATAAATTCTATCATGTAAATCCTCTTCATAGTAGTGATGTGCTTCTTTTATTGCATGTGTTCATTTAGATAACTAACAATATTACCACTTACTGGCACCAAACAAAACCATTTATTGCATCGTATATATTCCAATCTCACTTAATTATTATTTGTTGGCAGTGGTCTAGCATCCCTTGTGGGATTCATGACATGGTTTAATAGCCTCATGTGCCTTCTATAAGTCTAGTGGTTGTATCGGGCATTGAAAGATCAATATGTTGGTACAATGAAAACCCTAGCTTCTAACAAGTGGTATCAGAGCTTGGTCACAAATTTGAATCACACAAGACACAAAAAGTGACACTGGGAGGGGGATTATTGGTAGTGTTCCATCATCCCTCACAAGATCCATGACATGGTTTAATAACTTCTTGTGTCTTCTATAATTTTAGTAGTTGTATCAGGCATTGAAAGGTCAATATTTTGGTGCAAAAACAACCCTAGCTTCTAACATTATCCTCATAGCCTACAATTTTTCTTCCACCACCTAGAACAAATCAATATCCTATATTTTGTTGAGATCATCTAGAATTTTAATTTCTTGATCAATCTCAAATCAATCACTAATCACTATTGTCTACCTTTCTATGCTACTTGAATGATCTTCACCATTTTCCTCCCTTAAAATATGTCATTGATGGGACATTGTTTTCATATGATTGTTTATGAAGTTATGAATTGTTTGCACTACTATGAATACTTCTCTTGTTCCATAATCAAGGCCACAACTTTCACAATGGATCTTTATTTTAGGTTATCCCATTTCTAAATATACTTTGACAGTAAATTTCTCTTCCATAAATTCTTCCATTAAACTATTAACTCTCTGATTCCAAGATGCAAATACATTAGGATCAACAACTATGCATTGTTCCACTAACTCAAATCCATCTCCAACTCTTGTTTGTTTAGTCTACTTTCCACCATATTTGACTCCAGGATTCCAACATCCACTGTGGTATGTTTCCTCTTAATACCTATAAGTTGTGTTATATCTTTCCCTTTTTGTTCTTTCTTTATATTTAAAGGATGTCCTAGGCCACTAATAAAATTGAATGGATATTCAATGAGTTCATCGTCCAAAATTTCATGATGGATGCTAGCAAGTGTACAACCTTTTTCATAAATGACTGTGCCAATAACAAAAATTTCTTCACCTATGACAATTACATATTCCATATTCACCCTTGGATCCATCTGCATTTCAACCCACAAGTACCTATCAATTGGCTAAGTAATGGATAAAATTATAATAAAAAATTCAAACCACATGTACCTATCACATGCATTTCGCTATTTCACAAAGTGTAAATTTTGTTTGTTGTGAAATAGTGAAGACATCGCTATTTCGTAGGGTGCAAATTTTGTCTGTTGCAAAATAGAGAAGACACCATTATTTCCTACGATGTATGTTTCACTATTGGTGAATTGGTGAAGGTCTAATAAAAAGAAATTCAAATTTACATAGTCAAGTGCAATACAAAGAAAAAAAATCAGGTCATAAAAAGAATAGATAAAGCTGACAAAGAAGTGGTTAGTGATAATCCTAAAGTATGGCCTGAACTAGTGAAGATAATCGAGGAAGACATAGAAGTAATACCATACAGAGAACATGAGGGATTTGGTTAAAGAATGATAGAAAGGACTATTTGGGGAAGGGAAACAATACTATTCTCTAAAAAATCAAGAAAGCTCCACTATGCTACAGTGGGTTCCCCTCCATATATCTATAACATGCTTTGGAAATGCAGAGCATGGTTATCTGAATAGGAAATATTCAAATCTATTTTTAGCCTAAGATAGAATTTATAATACATATATTCCTATTATGAGTGGATAGTAAACAGATTATGCTAAGATTTGTTCCCTGTGTTTTTTGGAGGATGAGTTTTGAATTTCCTTGAATAGAGAGGAGACAAGAGAGGGTTTTTGTCTATAAAAGGAGTAGGGAATGCAAAGTTTTATATCAAATAGTAGCATATTATTGTGAGTTTATTAAGGGATAAGTATGGAAGGAAAAGTTCACTTTGGTATATATTGCAGTTTTGGGGATAACAACATTGATAATTATTAGCTAAGAATGTTGTTTAAGCTCCAAGATGAATCCCTATTGCTTATGATCAAGCAGGTCATTAGCCTAATTTTATCCAGTCACAGCCACAATGAAGTCTTATTGGAAAGATTCCTTACCATGGTGGTTGAAGCCTTTAGAGCATGTTACCAGGCTTCAAGGATGAAAAATGCATTACTACATGATGAGTATAAACCTATTGTTTAAGAGGCTATGATGCAAATGGAAATAGAACGTAAAAAAGGTTTTATTGCTGGAGTTTTTGATGTTGAAGTTGTAGCCAAGAAGAAGAAAGTTTCTCAAGCTCCAACTCTATTTCATGAAGGACTGGCCAATATGGACATTACTATGTTTGCCAAATTTTTGGCAAACAATGGTGATCTTTTCTCTTCCTCTTAGCTTGAGAGGATCAATGTAGTGGTTGATGGTTACCTTACCATAGCCAAATAGATGTACTCACCTCAACCATAAATTGATACTATTTTTGCAAATTTGAATGTTGAACAACCAAAAGAAACATCAAACATAGAGGAAGAGGGATATGGTCCAAACTGTGAGTCTCCTTATGGAAGCTATTGATGATTCTTGTTCATCAAATCAGTAAGGGCACTTGGTCATCTTACAAGGGAGCTTGGTCAGCTTGTAAGAGAGCTACCCCCTTTGATAGTTATCTATATAAATAAATAAATAATTACCCAAATGCTCATTAATAATGGATAATATTCCTTCTAAAACCCCTTTGAATACATTAAAAATAATAAAAATAGTCCACAATCCATGTACAGAAGATAATGTATAGCACAAGAGTCATCTTATATTGCATAAGGAAACAAGTTACATATGAAATTGAGTAAATGGCACTTGTAAAGTTACAAGTTACAGATATAATTTTGTGCACCTACGATTGAAGTCTGTATGTGGCTCCTAAAACTGTAAATGGATTGAAGTTGCAGGTCCTTCCCCTTTGTTGCTACTTTCCTTCCACTTCAAAATTTAGAAAACCAAAATAATTTTCTTGTTGCTTAGCCATTCCCTGAGAAAGTTGTTTTCAAATTTTAGATTGTCAATGATTTTTCCCACTACTCTTATGTGCTTCTGAATATTATTGAATAAAAAATACCTCTGAATACTATTAATATTTTCTAGATTTATGCTGGGAATATGTCAATCTATAGAGGTCTATCAAAAATAAGCACAAGATATAAAATTAATCACAAAGATGGATAGATATTACCCGAATTGTAAGCTCTGAAATCCAACTTTGGGAATGCCTTCAACCTCTCCAAATATGAATGTTGTTTTAGCCCACTTAGGGATTCCTTCAATTTGTCTTTAGATTTCCCTCCTAGGGCTAGATCTGATCTAGATTTTGTCTTCAAATTCCTTGAATGTCAGTGCTCGGTATGCAAGCCAAATCTGCCCACCTAGGGCTGAAATATCTGATGTAGATATGCCTGGTGGTATATTCGAATTCTCCTAGAATTTGTTTGGTAGAGAGATAGAAGAATTCACTCCATATTGTAAGTCAAGGTTCACTCTAATACTTGCTTAATTTTGGCCTATAAGTAGATATGTTTTGGCCCTTATGGAATCCTATAAATAGAAGAGATCGAAGTGTCCTAAATCAACCAATAATTTGATCTAAGACTTGCTTGAAATATCCTTGAAGTCATTGTTCAATTTTCTCAAGAAGTCTAACTTTATTCGCTTCTCCAATGTAGATGTAAATCATACTCTAATGCAGGTATGAATTGCCTTCCAATGTATCTATGATTCGAGCTTCAAAGCTGAATAAATTTGCTGCCTAGAAATTGCTAGACAAATCCATAAGGAGAGCACTCATGTTATTTTTTTGATGATTCTCTCCTTTGGATTTGATCACCTTATATATGTGGTGAATTCATCCACAAGGAGGCCAACTTGGACTTATAAAATCCATTTAAGTATTAAAGCCAATAGGTTGACCTTGGGCCCTCAATTAATTCATTTAACATATATATCAATTTTGGTGATAAACAATAAATAATAAATATTGCCAATATTTGTTATTATTTATCATATCAATTTATTTCTCGAGCAAGAGGATGTTTGACGTAAAGGCCATAATATTAACACTCCCTCTTGGACTTGAAGCAAAGATCAACCCAATGATCTCCCTTTATCACCCTTGATAGATATGCCAAAAACATAACCAACATGGATTCCTTATCCAATGATGCCATAGATCTCTTATCTATGATAGTAGATCTCCATCTACTAGACATGATAAGAACATATATGTTCTTCATCATTCCAACCATTCATCTCATATCCATATGAGAATCATCTTACTATGGTAACATCAAGTCACATGATTCTTACCAACTTGATGTGGATTTCCTAGATCCACAAGTCTCCACGACCCAAGAACATCAAATCCATGATGTTTATCTAGATTTCCTAGTGTGGATTGATCATGTCCATGATCTTCAAATCCATGAGTCTCCATGACTCAAGAGATAGAATATAAAGTCCATGATATTCAAAGTAACGTCAAGTCCATGATGTTTACCAACCATATGTGATATAAAGTCCATGATATCAAAACATCAAATCCATGATGTTTTTAATCAATTTGTGGATTTCCTAGATCCACGAGTCACCTTGACTCTTTTGAATATCAATTCCATGATATTTAAGGTAGCACCAAGTCCATGATGCTTTCCATCCACAAGTCATCTTGACTCAAACATCAAATCCATGATTTCAAGGGTATTGGTTCATCAAGTCCATGATGTCTACCAATTACTTAGGTGTGGATCCTTGATCCACAAGATATCAAGCAATGGTCTATCATATCCAAGATATTTTCCAAGTGTTCCGAGCAATGGTCCCCAAACATCCCTGATGTCCACCAATTTCTCAACAATGGATCCCTGATCCATGAGTCCCCTGGACTCCTTGGTCTTACTAATATCAAGTTCAAGATATTCACCAAGTGCTTAGAGTAATGGTCTTCGACATCAAGTTCGTGATGTCACCAATACTCAAATGTGGATCCCTGATCCACAAGTCCCCTGAACTCAAATAATATCAAATGATATTCTTCAATTCATAAGAATAAATTAGCCATAAGCATAAGTATATCTAAACAAATAATCATAACCACATGAATCTCATAAACACGATCTTATCTTATGAATCCACATAAGCATAAGAGTAACAATTATGATCTTATAAACAAATCTTATCTCATGAACAAGCATAAGAGTAACAACTATGATAAAATAAAGTGTTCATGCATAGAACCATATAATCTCAGCCATATGAAGTATGATCCTTTCATACACAATAATCCAATAAAGTATGCTTCATCCATTAATGCTAAAGTATACAATAGGTAAATAGGGTATGTTGCATACATACATTCTAAAGTATACATCAAGCCAATAAACTATGCTTCATAACAATGCAATAACCAATGTATGGAATATAGTTATCTCATAGAACAAGCATAAATCATCCATGATTAATGAAGACATACTAAATCAATCCAATATGAAACATTGCACAAAAAAGATAGTGTAATGTATACCAAATAGATATCTATGTAAGTTGTCACAGCTGTAACTAAGTCCAAGACAAAAATATGTCAATGCATATAGTAGAAAAACTCCCTTTCAATATGCAATAGACTTAGTTTGCAAAAGAAGGTAAGTTCCCTCATACATACCAGATTATATCCTTGTCCAATACCAATGTAAACGTCACCACAAACCAGTGTTGTCAATGTACCAAGGTACTTCCTTCACATTCATAAATAGTCAAATGACAGTTAGCAGGTAAAGGATAACATATGCCAATATGTTAAGGTAACATAAAGTGTACTCTTACATATAAATGTGAGTTTCAATACAAAAAACAATTATCTAGCTATACCCAAAAAAACAATATAGTCTCAACTATATGTCACATATAGACTCAACCATAACAATGAAGAAGAGTATGCTAACTTAAGCCAAGTGTTATAACATGAACCAACCAATATGTCAAAGTTGCATATGTCAATGCAAATGTTAATAATCCTATCATATAATGCTAATGAACCAGCTAATGATCCAGTATGCCACAAAGCTAAGCCATGGTGATCTTACACATGTAAGAGGGATAGGTAAGTGAGCCCATAATTAAACTCCCTCTTAATCTTAGATTCCCTCCAAGGTGTTTTTCATATTCAACCTTAATGCAAAATTTAGCCCTACTTTCATATTTACAACCAAATTTAAGTCAAACCCTCGGTTGCCTTAGTTTTGAAAGAGTTAGACTGAAATTCCTAAATTTGAAATGGATCTTTTACTCTACCATTTCTCTGATACCATGTTATTATTTTTCAGATTTATACTGGGAATATGTCACTCTATAGAGGTCTATCAAAACTAAGCACATGATATAAAATTAATCACAAAGATGGATAGATATTACCCGAATTGTAAGCTCTGAAATCCAACTTTGGGAATGCCTTCAACCTATCCAAATATGAATGTTGTTTTAGCCCACATAGGGCTTCCTTCAATTTTTCTTTAGATCACCCTCCTAGGGCTGGATTTGAAATAGAGTTTTTCTTCAAATTCCTTGAATGTGAGTGCTCAGTATGCAAGCCAAATCTGCCCACTGTCATGCCCAAAATTTCGTGCCCAAAAACGCAACAACTTTTTTTTTTGAAGGTGAATTTAGTAGTAATATTAATGTCAAGAGGGTGTAAGGGGAATCATGACAAGTGTCAAGCTCCCTTAACCCTAAACATCTACTAAAGGATTAGTTGCACAAGGTGACGTTAGTCATAAATTTGACTAGGATTAATTTTAGGATTATGCTCGAAGATTTAACAAGGTGAGGTTAAATGGAGTACGCAAGTCATCCACTAAATTTATTAATAGAGTTTGATGATGTGGAGAAGAAGAGGAAGACCCATACTCTTCGTCCCAGGTTCGTTCAGAAAAATCTGGGATGATATTAGCTTAATGGTTCTGTGTTAACTTACCCCCCCTCTAAGTAAAGGCACTCTCATAATATTATTTTTATAACAGTTAGTCTACTGGCCATATATATTGACCCCATAAAAATAACATTAAGAGACCCTAAAATTATTATCTAAAAACTTTAGTTTGATTTTCCTCTCAAATAATATGATTCCAATTTATAGATTTAGTTTATAGACCCCATAAAAAAAAATAGCTAATTACTTGTAATCGTTAAATTTTCGAGTCAACTAATATAAAGTCAACTTTACAAGTTTGCAAATTTCTAGTTATAATCAAATTAGTTTATTTTATATTATTTTGCTTTTTTATTCTAATTAATTAATTATTGCATTATTAATGTCAAGGTGGGTGTAAGATTAAAAAATTATGTCTTTCTAACTTAAACGTTTATTCTAACTTAATAAGAAGGTTGCAATATTCATTTTCAAAAAAAATCCATTAACCCATTTAACACTAAAATTAATTAAATAATTCATCGCAATTTCCCACACATAGTATTTGCTGAAGTTATTTCACTCTAGTTTAAGAGAATAAAATTAACCCCTTTCATCATCCTTCAATAATATGTAATCTTATTATCATAAATTTATTTACCCGAATTCATTTCTTTAATCACAAAATAATTACATATTTCTTTTTTAAAAGACTTAGCTTAGTTCCCTATTTGTAACTGAATAGGGAGAAGAAGTAAAGAAACAAAAAAAATAAACAAAATGACTCAAGGGAGAAAGTTTTCCCCCTTCATTCCTTTTCTCAAATTTGAAAATCCTAACCCTAATTCAAAATTAGGGTTAGGGTATTTAAATGAGGCTACTAGATTACAATTCTTCTTGTCTCTTCTTACCCTACTCTCTACTTCTCCTTTTTTTGTCGTTCTTTTTGTTT
>MU224205.1:1581132-1612326 GCA_018584345.1 Thuja plicata
CACTAACTAGAAATTAATAACAGATTTAATTTTTAAGGTTCTTCATAAACATATTTATTTATTTATTTAAGTAGAAATGCAATACAAGGGTTGAAAGTAATGACAATATTATGTTTCATTTCCAAATTTCTTCATGCAAGAAAAATGCAAACATTGAAGGGGAAACAGATTTTTTTTTTTTATATATTTTTCATTGGAACTCTATGCCTTTGTATTTGAAAATTTAAGGAGTAAAACATAAAAGATATAATAGATAATCATAACCAACATTCTGATTTCTTTTTTTTATATATACATTTCTTTCTAAAAAGCAATCAAGAATCATTTCTATTACATACTCAAGAATACAACTTTTAGTGGTAAAAGACTTCTTCTAGGGTAATGGGACAAAGAAATGATTTTCAGCCTTAAAGGCTTGCTACATAGTTCTCTTTTTCTTTGACAAAAGGCTATCATAAGCTTCAAGATCTTTACAACAAGAGTAAGCAAATGTAGTGTACATAAACTATATATGTTTTTCTTTCTTCTTCCATGTTTACACAAAACTTCAAGTTGTCTCCAATCTCCACAAATCTGCAAATAAAAGCAAAACAAGAGGAAACAAGAAACCATGGGGCAGCTCTCCACCCAACCTAGGCCTCTTATGAGGCCACCCCCGAGCTTGGGGAACCAAACAAAGGTGGGTTACATTCAAACAACAATCAAAAAATATAAGAACATGAAGACCTTTACATTCAACTCCCATTTTCCAAAGGCTTACACAATGGATCTTTCAAGGATTCAACTTGGGGTGAAGTGGACCAAGTACCCAAGGGAGAAAACCATCCCAAACATAAAAATTTCAGCATTCACATGGCTGTCCAAAACTCATTATTTGACAATTACAACCCAATAGTTACATGCCCTTATGACCCCCAATGAAGCAAAAAAGAGGGAGGTTTCATGGAGCCCATACTCCATGCTTTTTCCCTCTCCTCCTTGAGGAGAGACTCTACACCAAGGGCTGTCATACACCTCCACCCCCAAGACTACTCTTCCCTCCCAAGGGTGAGTGAGTCTTGATACTCCCATTAACAAAACATGCAAAGAAAGACAAAGGAAAACTTGCAAACAACTTCAATCAACACATTAACAACAAGATCCAAAACATTCAACAAGTCCATCAAGCACAACAATAAACATATGTACCAAGAACTCATAGTTTACATGAGGAAAAAAAGAGAGTTGCATAGTGTCCACCAACCTAAGATCCAAGCTTAAGGAAGAAAGTTGAAGAAGAGCTCCCTTTTATCCAAATCCCTCCTTCCAAGATCTCCAATTCTAGCAATGTCCCTAAATTAGGGAGTGGGTGTTCAAACTCTCCAACTTGGAGAGTCCCCACTAAAAAACCCTCTATAATGCTCATGGGGAGAAGTAAAGTTCTCTCATTGGTCCCTCTTCCCTACACTCTTACACCATACCAAATATGGAACTAAGAAAGGAGCTTCTAAAAAGGTGAATCATGTCATAACACTAATATGGAATGGTGTTCTACCCAAGTCCAAACTCACAAGAGTTGATTTTCGTCCAACTTGGGAAATCAACTTTTTGGAAGGGTCACAAGGTCAAATGGGGGCTATCCTAGGTTTAAAAAGGTCCTTAACTATTGGTATAACAAGTGGGCTACCTAAAAATGACCCCAAAACACCCCTGGACACTCCACAACCCCTCTAAAAGTCCATTCTAAGAGTAATTTCGAAAATTCAATAAGGTGACCATACTTCCATCTCCCAACCCAAGGCATGCATATGGGGATTCACCAATGTACTAATCTAGGTAGATGGACAACCATTCCCAAGTTGACATGTCATGGCCTTAAGTACAAACACAAGTGTCAAATGACACACACAAAAATTTACACATCACTAGGCCATGTCATATCCACTTAGGCAACTCTCAAGAATAAAGAATTTAAGAATACATTTTAAGATTATGCTACCACATTCATCCACATATGTTTACGAATAAAATTATGAAACAATGAGGTTTTGCCTTTCATTAGATGCAACCTTGGCTCAAACTGAGTTCACAATTCCCTTTGTTTGGTTCCCCGAATAAAATACCATGTTTTCTCACCTGCACACTCAATTCAAATATAAGTAGTCTGAGAAAATAAATATACATCATAAAGAGATAAGAAATATTCAGAATATAAGGACATCATCCATATACTAAGTTATTACTAAAGATCACAAGATTAAATTAATTCTCATTTTAAGCATTTATCATAAGGTAAAATTCACATTGCAATAAATTGAAATTCAACATTTAAATCAGATAAATCCTAATCTCTTCAATAACCATAATATAATCATAATGAGTTTCTGAATCGATAGTCTCAAAATAAATGTCCATAATAGAAAACATAATAAGGTCCATAAGGTTCATCATAAGGCATCATATGTCCATGCATCCAAAATAATCAAATCCGTGACATAAAGCATAAAGTCCATAATGTCTAATAAAGCATCAAAAGTAAAGTATCATATGCTAAATCTATCATAAGCAGGAAAATGGAAAACTACGATGGGGTTCGGGGTGAGGCCTCACACCCACCTAGGGCTGAAATATCTGATGTAGATCTGCCTGGTGGAATATTTGAAATCTCCATATAATTCATTTGGTAGAGAGCCGGAAGAATTCACTCCATATTGTAAGTCAAGGTTCACTCCAAGACTTGCATAATTTTGGCCTATAAGAAGATATGTTTTGACCCTTATGGAATGCTATAAATAGCAGAGATCGAACTATCCTAAATCAACCAATAATTTGATCTAAGACTTTCTTGAAATCTCCTTGAAGTCATTTTTCAATTTGCTCAAGAAGTCTAACTATATTCGCTTCTCCAATGCAGATGTAAATCACACTCTAATGCAGGTATGAATCAGCTTCCAATGTAGCTATGGTTCGAGCTTCAAAGCTGAATAAATTCGTTGCCTAGAAATTGCTAGACAAATCCATAAGGAGAGAACTCATGTTATGTTTTTGATGATTCTCTCCTTTGGATTCGATCACCTTATATATGTGATGAATTCATTCACAAGGAGGCCGACTTGGAATTATAAAATCCATTTAAGTATTAAAGCCAAGAGGCTGACCTTGGGCCCTCAATTAATTCATTTAACATATATATCAATTTTGGTGATAAACAATAAATAATAAATATTGCCAATATTTATTATTATTATTTATCATATCAATTTATTGCTCAAGCAAGAGGATGTTTTTCGTAAAGGCCATAATATTAACAAATATTGTATTCCTCTGTCAAATTTAAAAAGCATCAATTTCCCTATTATATACCCAATATATTGCATCACATTTTTGGGACCCTATTATATACCCAATATATTGCATCAGATTTTTGGGACCCTGTTATATACCCAATATGAATGCACGTGATATGATATTGCCTAGGATAGTGAAGACCAAGTGGTTTATGTATTTGTTATAATGATCTGAAAAAGTTTTTACATTACCCTCTCCTCAATGTTATTGTAGGAAGTTTCAAACTGCACTACTTAACTTCCTTACAAGAAGAGGACATGAGAAAAACAAAAAAATTCTAAATATTGTTTAAAGAGATTGTTTGTCTAAAAAGTCTTATAAAAAGGTGAGCCCACGTTATGTTCACCAAAATGTAGAGTATGAAAATTGAACCAATACAAAGGATTTAGGTTTCAACCCTCCACTCAAGTAAGCCTTCAAGTAACTACAACCTTCAAATTTACTCAGTAATTAACTAAATGTGTGTTTTAATAAAATATAAACATTATCTAAACTATTTTTACTTTAGGAGCCAAAAGTACAAACCATAGAGGTCTCGTGAGCATTGACAATCTCTTTGTCTAGGATGAACGTGTATCTCATGGATGATAACCTAGAGCACTAGTGTCCTATATGGATAGACAACATAAGTTGCCATAGAGAAACAAAAAATGTTTTGTATAGTGTTATAGATATTTAAAGACTATGAAGTATCACTACACAACAAGTATATAATAACTGAAATAGATATACTAGATGAATGTACATAATGTAATTGAAAAAGGAGAGTTCAAAATATCACCTAAGACAACCAACTAGACCAAAGACTCCCTCGAAATAGCTCCTTCACCTATACCTACACACATAAGATCAAAAAATGGTTAGTTAGTTGTATAGAAGTTTGTCTGAACATCAAACCCCTATTTTGGTGTTTCCACCTCCATGGACAACCTTATACAAGATGATGAAAATAAACATGAAACAATAGAGAGAACAATAATATAATAGAGATATAATACAATATATAATCAATAGAAAAATTTAAAGAGTTACCAACTCCAAGCACATAAGCAAAGTAGCCTGCTATTGCAAATAAGAAGCATCAAGAATCTTCAAGATGGAAGACACCTCTTCAAATGATAATAACAGAGCTTGCATGATGTCATTGTGCTATGATTAATGGTGGAAAAATGGAGTGTGCATGTCCAAACGAGAGTGTTGATATAAGTATGAGAGCATTGTGAGTGGTAAAATAGTATAATAGAACCATAGAATGCAAGAGAATAGTGAATTGTAATGAATTAAGTTCAAAAAGATGAATTGGAGGTAAAATGGAGAGGCTTTGGCAAATGAAGTTGATTCTTGATGTTAGTGTAGGGTGGTAGCAGAGTTACACTACCAAAATGTAGCAAGTGTAACGTCCCAACAACATCTCACAGATCTAGCAAAGCTCAAATCATTCATTTGACTACAAACACTTATGTTCTATATTTTGATCACTTGATTATGTGCCACGTCGATATTTGTCCTTCGTCGTAGTTCCCAAAAACCAAATACTCTTATCCATTATATTTACGTTCTAAAATGATATTTTAATCTATTAAACTCTCTTATAGATAAGTTAGGTGAGATTACTTCTAATTTTAATCGTGTTTCAAGTTTTCACTTCAACATTTTGAATCAAATTACATACCCCCTCATTAAAACTTAAGAATCATTACAATAGACCATCCAATACAATCATAAATATTGATAAAAAAAACTTACACAAAAATTTAAAAATACTCTTACCAATATTGTTAAAATATTATAATCAAGTTAAATTAATTAATTGTACTTTATTACTTACATGCATTTGGTTAACCTAAATCAATCAAGGTGAAGTTTGTATAATATAGCGAGGCACCAACTATATCAAAATATATAATAACATTTTACTTTGAAAATATAACAATACATCACATGACGAGTGAGTGTATCCTTCAATTATCTTACCTATAAAGTAGTTGGCCAAGGTGGTGACATTCTATTGGTGTGCCTTTGCCCACTACTTTCAAAGGTGACGAAGTAAACATCTATGGAACGAGGCGTTTGCGTTAAGGTTAGGAACCAACTGTGTCAATAGTTAGGTGATCATTAGTCATGCTAACATAAATCAATTGTTTATGTTAATCCCTTCAAATTCCTCATCAACAAGTGTCAGTATTTGAATTGACTAAAACTGGAGAGGCTACAGTATAATGATCTTAATGCATCAATTTTAAAATTTCAAATTAGGATTACATCACACTCATACCATAACTTTTTGAAAAAATATTTAAAAGAGGGATTAGATTCTACTTCCCTTAAAATATAATACTAATCCTACGAGCCAATAATGTTCTTCTGTATTTATTATTATTCAGTTAGGATATCATGGTACCCACCAACATGCTAAGCACACCATAACTCCTATGAAAGCTTAGGAAAGTGGCAAGAGAATGTTGAGGACTAGTAATGTTCTTCCCTATTTCATTTTCAAATAGAACTCTTGTATGAAGCCCTGCTCTACTCTCTCCTGAGGGAATGTGTGCAGAGACTGTAGGGCAGCAGAGAAAGGGCACATGCCCAGTGGGACCCTAATGCCACTATGGGTGGCTAAGGAGCAGGCTTCCATGCTTATAAAACCACCCAAATTCATCACAATCTCATGAAGAGTAGTTCTTCTGTTTTATGATCTTTCTGGTGGGTGGTTGTTAGGTAATCAGACAAACTGCAAGTGCAAATTGCAATGGAAGGAGTTGAGTATGGGAATGGGAAAGTTAATGATGATTTAGAGATGGTGGTGGTTCACAAAACTGATGTTCCTCCTGCTCAGGGCACAAGAATGATCAATGAAGTTGGCAAAGCAGTCAAGGAAACTCTGTTTCCTGATGATCCCTTTAGGCAGTTTAAGAATCAGTCTAGGGGACGTAAGTGTGTTCTTGGCCTTCAGTATGTTTTCCCCATCTTAGAGTGGGCACCCAAATATTCATTTTCTTTGTTCAAATCAGATTTGATATCTGGAATCACCATTGCTAGCCTTGCCATTCCACAGGTGAAATTTCAAAGTGGTCATGTATTTGGATGAGTGTCTTACTGTGCTTTTGTTTCTCACTTTCAGTCTGCGAATTTTGTAATGCATTTACTGAATGTGTGTGTTTGTGATGATTGATGCAGGGCATAAGCTATGCAAAGCTTGCAAATTTGCCTCCCTTGATGGGACTATGTGAGTATTACTCCGTTTCTTTTCTCTATAATTTAATCTCTAACCTCATATTAATATCCACATTCCCCCCCACCCCAAATCAGGTTTTGCAAGTAGGTCTACGCTTGTCTAACTTTGAATCTTTGTAAACTCCATTTAAATTCTATGGAATATTTTGCTTTTCAGTTTCAGGACTGGAAAGCTTTGCAATTAAGGTAGGCTGTAGGAAAGACTATGGCTAAGTCCTCAAACACATTCTTACACTTTAGATTACTCTAGATTGCTCGTAGAGAGTGGATATATGTTCTAAATAAATTCAGCTAAAGCGCTTGAGCTCAACCCACATTCTTACACTAGTCCTTAAACTAAACTAGCTACCAGAGATGCTTACTCTTGCCTAACTGCAATCTGCAAACCCACATTCTTACATTAGTCCCAATGACTATCCTAGTTGTTAGAGGTATTCACTCCTGTCTGAGATGCAATCTGTAAGTGTACTCTAATCCATATTTGGATAACTGTTAGACAAGGTCACATGCAAACCATTCTAACCAGTATGAGGAGCTACAGTCAAAGGAGAACTTCTTTTATGAGATGAAGCCATTTAAAAAATTTGGCTCCTAATCCCATTTTGATTCTATGTACATTTTTCAATTTTATATTTCAAAAATTTTGAGTGTCCATTTTAGTAAATAAAGTACCATGGTTCAATAATTGAGTAACTTTTTCGTTTGTCTTTTGGAAGTCTGATTTTCCTGTTCAAGGAAAGTGCCCTTTTATATCCCAGTCGTGAACACCAATATTATTTCAAACAAAAAATATGTCTCATGGTCTAAGTTACCCTAGTTCAAATTATGATGATGCCTGCTATATCATCTCTGAATGTAAAGCTAGATAGATATATAGTCATACTTAAAAAAGTGACTCTAACAACTAGGTTTATTATAGATTAATATTTTTTAGTTGTATAAACATTTTTTTTTAAAGTTTGATTGTCTAATTTGCCATGGTTTAGCTGGCCATGATGTTTGACTTCCATAGGGTTATTCATG
The DNA here is from genome assembly GCA_018584345.1 of Thuja plicata. Taxonomy (NCBI): domain Eukaryota; kingdom Viridiplantae; phylum Streptophyta; class Pinopsida; order Cupressales; family Cupressaceae; genus Thuja; species Thuja plicata. Next base: position 1,588,717 of record MU224205.1, read on the forward strand.
GTTTAAGTTGATGTCAGGATAATTAGATTTATGTTCAGGCTTGGAGATGACCCAGACAGCCTGTTTGTTCAATTGATTTCTCTACTCCAATAATATATCATTGAAAGAAATTTTAGAAAAAATAATAATTCAAAGACCTCAATTTAATTCAATCTGGGAATTTAATGTTTGTACAGATTCCAGTTTTGTTCCTCCTCTAGTATATGCAATGCTGGGGACATCCAAGGATATAGCAGTGGGCACAGTGGCAGTTGTATCGCTTCTTCTTGCCTCAATGCTTGGAGATGAGGTCTCTCCCACAGCTAATCCGGAGCTGTATATACAGCTGGCTTTGACTGCAACATTTTTTGCTGGAATTTTCCAAGCATCCTTGGGTATTTTCAGGTTGGAACTAATAATATATACCTCCATGCATAAACAATTTCCTGTTTGTATTTGTTTGAGTGCATATTAGCATAAATGCCCTGAAGGCCCTCACTCTAGGTTTAAATGCTGCTAACCCATTGGTGTGTTACAGGCTGGGATTCATCATAGACATGCTTTCACATGCAGCAATAGTGGGATTCATGGCAGGAGCAGCCACTGTTGTGTCCCTCCAACAGCTCAAAGGCTTCCTGGGACTCCAACATTTCTCAACTAAAACAGATGTTGTTTCAGTGGTGCAATCAGTCTCACAACAAGTTCACAAGGTTTCCCTAAATTTTCTTCTTTCGCTTTCATAGTTATATTTCTAATTCGGCAATCTTTGAATCATATCTCTCTGTAACGATGGATCATCATCCATGGTAGGAAATAGCTATACTCTTTTTCTCCCCCAAATGCTCTACATTTCAACTCAATGGACTGAGAATTTATTTCTTGTATTTATTGCTAAATATTGTTAGAGCCATCTTATGAGAAATTATATGTCTCTGTATTGTGCAGTGGAGATGGGAAACCATTGTGTTGGGAGCAGTTTTCCTAGTTGTATTGCTAGTTGCTCGTTACATTGTGAGTATTGTGAGCCATGAATACATGACTCAGGACTTTATGGGATTAATTTTAGCCTATTTTGTTATTCATGTAAGTAAAAAGTGTATTATGATGTAACAGAGTAAGAAGAATTCCAAGCTTTTCTGGGTATCTGCTGCTGCTCCGCTGACATCTGTCATTGTAGGCAGCCTGCTGGTGTTCTGCACGCATGCAGAAAAACATGGAGTACCAATTGTATGAAACAAAAAACACTCAAACCTTCTAGCGGGTCTTATCAATGGATAATTTTATTTTTTAAAGAAAGATAGTTGATTAGTTCACACTGTAATACTCTGTCTTTTTAATGGGTATTTATAATGGACTATGAAATCATGGTACATTTACTCACATAGAAATTGGATTAACAGGTGGGGCAGTTAAAGAAAGGTCTAAATCCCTTGTCAATTCAGCTCTTAGTCTTCCATGGACAGTATTTGAAAGTTGCTTTAAAGGCAGGACTGATATGCGGTCTCATCTCCCTAACTGTAAGAGAATACTCTAGTAATGTTGATCGCATAATTAGTACAGGGCAGGTGGTGTTAATACTGAATTACACTGATGCAGGAAGGAGTAGCATCCGGAAGATCATTCGCCCTTTTCAAGAATTACCATACAGATGGCAATAAAGAGATGATAGCCATCGGAATGATGAACATATTGGGCTCCTGGACTAGCTGTTATGTTACAACAGGTTATCTTCTCTAGTCCCTCTGCAAAGCATCACTAGAAAAGTTAACCCATTCTGATTCAAATTCTTTCATTTAAAAGTTTTATTGGGTATTTGGGTTAAACTTTGTTTTCCACTTCCTTTTGAGGGGGGATTTCTAATCACCACCTACAAATTTGTTTCAGAGGGATATATATGTCTGATGACTATCTCCAAGAATTTGCACTGTTGCTTCCATTAAGGTTTCCTAGAAATCATTACACTGTTACTCCCATTATGGTTTCCTAGAAATCATTACACTCATTCATGACAATAACAATTACTATGTTTACAATTTGCTGTTTCAATCATTGACTATTTTTCAATGATAAAAGGTAGTTAAAAGCCCCTCCAACTTTATATCCCGAATTCCAATCATCATATGGGTTTTAGGACCGTGTGGTACCTGTCACATGATTGAGTAAATATGAAGATGATTATTTTAATAGATTAACAATTAAATAAATGATGATAAATTTTACAATTTTTAAAAAATGTTTATTAATTATATAAATTTATAATTTTACAATTTTTAAAAAATGTTTATTAATTATATAAATTTATAATTTTATATCAATCTCAATAATTCACAATTACTCAAATTTAATGTTTAAAATATTTTTAAAAAAATTGTTTATTAAACTATAATCTTTTGTCTAAAATGCAGGTCCATTCTCCAGATCAGCAGTGAACTTCAGTGCAGGGTGTAAAACAGCTGTATCAAATATTGTAATGGCCATTGCTGTGATGATAACTTTACTTTTCTTGACCCCTCTGTTCTACTACACTCCCATGGTGGTTCTGTCATCTATAATAACATCAGCTATGCTAGGCTTGATTGACATCCAAGCTGCATACCATCTCTGGAAGGTGGACAAACTTGACTTCCTTGTCTGCATGGGAGGCTACTTTGGGGTGGTGTTCATAGACGTTCAAACTGGTTTGATTATTGCTGTATGTATAACTTCTTTTTACTTAATCAGTCTTACAATTTTGGTTATTCATAAGATATTTGGCAATTTTCTTCTGTAAATAAATCAATCATTTTAACAAAAACATACAACCCATTTAGTAACTATGTATGCCTTTTCTAATGGTTTGAGCATGGTTATATTCAGGTATCCATTTCTGTGGTAAGGGTTTTGATGCATGTGATGAGGCCTCATACTGCAGTTCTGGGGAACATCCCTGGAACATCCATGTACAGAAGCACAGAGCAGTACCAAGATGCCACTAAAGTCCCTGGCATTCTCATCCTACGGATAGATTCTCCTATATATTTTGCCAATGCCAACTATTTGAAAGACAGGTTAGTTTAGCAGTCTATTTTAATAGTGGCATGATCAATTTGTCTGATTTTTAGCAATAGAGATGTTTGAAGAGGAAAGTAAACACTTACATTAATCTAGAGGGTCTTAAAAGTGTATTGTTGGAAGAGGAAAGTAAACACTTCATTAATCTAGAGGGTCTTAGAAGTGTATTGTCTTACAATCTTATCTTAAAAGAAAAGGAGGATGGAAAGACTTCATCTTAAAAATATTTCAAAATATATTAAGTAGGTTATTTTTTCAAAAGCTAAAATGTTGAAAATGTTGACAGAGTTAATATGACACTTTTCCTGCTTACTTTTATGAAAATTTATGTTAATCTAGAAGGCATTAGCAGTGTACTGTCTTATCAATCTTATCTTAGAAGAAAGGAAGGATGGAAGGGCTTATCAATCTTAAAAACATCTCAACAGATATTAAGTGGGTTATTTTTGAAAAAGTTATGTAGGTTGTTGAGATTCAATAGAACTCTGTATTTTTTACAACATTGTAGAAAATCAAACTAAATGTGATTGATGTAGAAATGAATGTATATCAGATTTCATCATCTATAATATGAAATAAACTAAAATTAGCTAGAAGACATTCAAATTCATTATAGATATAATTACCTTCAAAATTAATAACAAAAATGAATAATAACTAACTTCACCAAAAATATGTTTATCTCTCTTAATCCCAAATTGGTAGGATTACACATTTTAATTGTTTAAACAAATATTTGTTAAATATGAAAAATCTATTAAAATGTTTTCAAGTTTTTCATCAATGTGGAGTATGATCCATTTCAAAATGAATAAGCTTGAAAAGATAATTAAAAAATCCATTTGGACTTTGATTTGTGCAGAACATTGAGATGGATAGAAGATGAAGAAGAAAACTTGGCCAAGCTCAATCAAGACATCCTGCGTTATATAATTCTTGACATGGGTTGTGAGTATTTTTCAATCAAATTCAGTAACAATCATATAAGCTTATACTTTTATGTATATTTTTCTAACATTGTAGCTTAATTGAATTGTCAGCTGTGGCCACAATTGATACAAGTGGAATCAATATTCTTGAGGAATTGAAAAGGGTACTAGAACATCGACAACTTCAGGTGATCCTTTCACTCTAGACTTTATATAAGTATAAATAAAAATTCTGAATAAAATGTTGAGTCATTTTTTATTCTATATATTGAATTACTTTTAATGATTTATATGTGCAGCTTGTTTTAGCAAATCCGGCAACCCCAGTGATGGAAAAACTTGAGAAATGCAATTTTTTGGAAATTCTAGGGAAGAAATGGTTGTTTGTTACAGTGGCTGAGGCTGTTGGTGTTTGCAGCTCTCTTCTTCATGCTCAAAAGGTCCACAGCACCAACTACGATCATAAAAATTAACAATGATTCCACAAAATACAATCTTGCAGTGTCTAGTGAAGAAAAGTCTTTTGTTCTCCATCAAATTATGCAGAGTCAAGTTAAGGAAAGTCCATTTTTCTCTTGCCTCATTGTACAGAGAATTATACCATTTTCAAGGGATTGTCTAGAGAGGCACTCCACATATTTCTCCTCTATTTCATAGGGATTGTGTAAGAAATCATATGAGAGGTGAAATAATCCTTAGATTATTATTATTATTAAGGATTATTAATGTATTCAAGTCAAGTAGATTTATCTGAAGCAATTATTAATTGCAATTTAGATTTAAAAGCATCACATTGGCCCATGGATCTTCAAATATGTCAATATTTTTATTTGAGTTCACCATTATTATTTTTAATTACAAATTTGAATTTTAAGAAATCAAAAAATTTAAAATTAAGCAGCGGATGTTGCTAATATTATTATTTTTAGATTATATTTAATTACTTGTGTTTTATATTTTATTTGAAATAAATTATATATATTTAATCAAAAGTAAGCTTAATTTTGATAGTAGTATATTATTTATTGTTTATGTACCAGTAATGGTAACTCTCTATAAAGTATGAAAAATGAATGTCCCACATATTTAGTTCTACTATTTACACTACTATTATTATATAATTTACACTATTTGAATTAGTACTACATAATTTCCACATAATTTTTAATAATAATTACAATTTAATTAAGCTAAGATTATAAGGATATGTGGGTGAGGTTATCCTTGTTGGCTATAATCCATCCACTAAACAACTTGGTCCTTTTGAAGGTAGAAAGAGTGTGTCATAAAATCTTGCAGAGTAATGCCAAATAACTTAGGTGTAACAAATTTGAAAACATTCTAATGTTAAATAGTAAAATAAGACAACTCTCATTTAGGTATACCACCTTGTAGATCTCATCAATGGTCGATAGTCTACTAAATTAGAGTGTAAATAAAAGGCATATATATATCTACAATATGCACCTTGTAAAAACACTTAGAGATGGCATGAATTTATATAGTTGATTAGTTTACTTGATTTGATAACTAGGATTAAAAGTTATCTTACTTTGGATTGGTGATTTGGGTTTACCTTAATTTTAAATTATGGTTACAACATAATTCTCCCATTAATGGAGGAGTAGACTAGGATTTGGGGACTTGGGCTAATCAATTGAATAATTAGATTATTTAATCAATTAACAGAAATGCATGCACAATGTTAGCTTAGTTAAATACATATTATTTATATAATTAATTAGAAATTGAATGGAATGTTAGAGGATAAACTACTTAACTAAATTATTTTTGTTTATTAATTAATGTTGAGATGACAAGAATGTGGTTATGATGGGCCTATTACATGATGTTGGAAGTAATGAAAATGGTGATGATTTTTATTAGGTAAGAAATAATTTGAAAGGGCCGATAACCCTATATGTAAAGAAAGATTGAGCATTAAGCATAATAGAACTACAAAGGAAAAATAAGAGAATCAACAGAAGTACAACAAAAAGATGCAACTCCTTACTAGCAACCAACCCAAAGCTAGGGTGGATTGAAACCAAATTAATCCAATTATTGTTTCTCCATAGTGTATGACTCTTTCAACTCTAAACTTCTTTTTTGAAACAAAGAGGATACATGAGTTCACTCTAGAAAAACTATCATTCAACTTTGAATCCTTGAAAGAGGTATCCATCTCCATATAATTAATGGGGGTTTCTCTCAGTTATGACCACTTTTTTAGGGGTTTTCAAGTGTGCTCAACCCAAGGAGATATTTTATGCAAATTAGAGAAGCATTCAAAGCTAAGGACACCACTTCATGTAAATTTCAAGGACATACTCTAGTTCTAAGGTGGATTTCCCTTTAGTTTCATCTTCTAGTTAAAATTAGGACTTCCTTTCTATAAGGAATTCTTTTAATTTATATTTTTGGGAGTTTCTTCTTATCTTTCTTGCACATAACAGAAAGAAGAAGATTTAGTAGCTCTTATGAAGCATTTTTACAGTTGTAGCAACAATTCCTTTTCATTTTAATAAAAGAGAAAATGTTTTCCTTTCCAAATTTCTCTTTTGTGCTGATGTTATGGATGAATGATTTGACACATTTAGTGTGTTATCCTCTAAATATGTCTAATTCATGCATTGTCTTAAGGTCTAGATTACCCTACTTTTACAAAGAAACCCTATCAAGGAGTTAACCCCTGACCTTGGATCTTTCAACAGAGTTATAAAATGACTTCAATTGAGATAAAATGCAATCAATTTGATTCTAAGGTCTCTCTAAGCACAAAAGCCCCAAATTGTTCCTGAAAAATCCTTAAAACTAGGGCCTAATCAATGTCGACCTTCCAAACTCAATTCCAACCAAAATAAGGTTGATTCACCATTAGAATGACTCACCCTAATGGATTCCAACATAAAACTATGCCCTCATTTGAGTAGATCTCCTGGTGTTACACATTAGCCACCAACTTAGTTACTCTTCAACCAAGTGTACATGGTGATCACCAACCATCTCCACTTTTTCTATACATTAGATGGTTAGATCTATATTATAAATGCTGCGTTAAGGTCATTCCATGAGAATCAGGCATTAGCATTCATGGAATGACCATCAAACCCTTGAAACAATCAGGACTGTTATAAAAAGATGTACTTTCCTGAGTTTGTCAGCAAATTCAGCGAGGAATCAGAATGAAATGAAACTTTAAAACATATGCAATGCTTCAAAAGATTCTTATTAATTTTCCTTAAATCATTGTAAATTCATATGAGTATAAACAATCAAACTATCATGAGAGAATTTGCAAACTTTAATTATTATTTTTTCCTTCAAATACTACAGTCCATACAATTTATGTCTTCTTTGTACTGTCCTCTTCTACATATGCCTCATCCATGCTATATAGGATGTAAATCAATTGTTTCAACCGATTCCAATCGGTTTCCCAAGGTTACAAACCCATTAAAACCTCTAAACATAGTTTCCCACCTGATTGGCATTAGCAATTGGGATTTGGATATTTAAATTTCTAATTTTTATTTAATTGCTTTTCCAAGCACTTTATTCTATCAAACTTTTATCCTGGACTCCTAAAGTTTTATCCTATCTATCTTGACTCTTTTAGGCACTATTGGCCCCTATTACAAGACATTTGGTCCTAGGGTCCTAATCAGGACCTTTAGGACTTTGAATCATTACATTGTATTTGTTATTACAAAATGCCATTATTGGCTTCAAAATACTCCAATTGACTTCATGTGATGCTCTTCCATCTCGCAGGGTGTATGGTGTCTTCATGTGAACTTGTGTTTGTCTAGGTGCCCCTGCACCACTTGCATATGGTTTTATTTTAACTTTTGCATATTATTTCTCACCATAATATTAGACACACTTACAGTTCCCAACACACACTTTATTTAAAATCCAATTTAACTATTTGCTAAGGTATTTAGATACCAAAATGAGGTCTTACTAAGGAAATATCCTGCATAGCCACAACCATTTTCCTCACTCTTTGTGTGTGCAGGTTCAGATTTGGTAGTAGAGAATTATAGGTGTGTAGATAAGACAATGATAGCCATTCCTAGATTTCCAACTGGGTAAAACTCATAGATTAAAGGTGCCCAATACACATGCTAGACTATTTTTGGCATACTTTTAGAGAGAAAAATCTATAGGACCTCATAAGATAAAATTAAATACTCCTTTTTGTTTGCATAGAAAGCCTTAGACTCGGGTGCCTAGCACACATGTATGACATTTTTAGGCTTGATTTGCAATCATAGGTGCACCTTTACATATCTACATTCTAATTTTTTTTGTTTCTCCTATCTCTGTTGTATTTGTTTCTTCCTAAGGGAAGAAATGTTGCTTGTAGGAAGTATATTGTGTTCCATCTTCAGGTATTCATCATTAGCACGGGAGCTACTTCTTCATTGGTGAGAATCATATCCTCATTTTCTCTCTCTTATGGGGGTGTTCATTATACTATAATGACAAAAGTATTCCTTGTTGGGTCACATTGAGTCCTCTTTTCCTTCTTTCACTAGTTCATTAATTGGATTTTCTCTATTTTGGAAAGGACTTTTCTACCATTAGGTTTTTTTCCTTTTCTCTATTTGTGAAAGTCGCACTGGTTTGTTCATGGGCGTGTAGTCAGAGCTTGATGTTAGGACCCACTCATTCTTGCATTTCATGCTTAGATGGTTTTACTTTTCCCTAAGTTTCATCTAAGTTTAGGGGCTATTAGAGCATCCATATTTCTTGCAACATATACATATTTTTTGCATCATGCGCAGTTGCATATTGTTATATTACATAATTGATCACATGTTTTCACATGCATGCTTAGCTTAATTTTACTTAGGGAAATTTTAGTTGAGCCTAATTTAGCCTAGTTGAGTCTAGTTGAACTCTGGTTCAACTTTAGTTTGTTTTTTATATTTTTTCTACTATTAGGGCTTTTGCTTCCTATAAAATCAATTTATTATAATCCTTATTGTAATTCCAATTCATTTTGTACAATCACTACACAATTCTTAAGTTGTGTTGAGAAAATTATCTTTATTAATCTTTCTTTGTGACAAGTGGCGTGCTTGCGGGTTATATCATCACCAACTTCTATAGTAGCAACCATGATAGAGTGTATTCATGCAAAAGTTTGGTTATTTTATTCTTGCAACATGAATTGCCAGCTTTGGAAGTTTAAAATAAATAAAATCATCTCATGATTATTATTATCATTAATAAACATTGTTAGGGTTTAGGTAGATATGAGCAATAAACAATATTGAGATAATGCAGAAATAGAGAAGACAGGAATGAAAATAACATATAAATTTAATGTGGTTCATCTAATATGGGCTACATCCACTAGAGAAATAGTCGTCCACTTATTTTATTATCTAGAAAAGAGAAAATTATTGTTTAATAATTTCACATTACACTGTCACTTATTTATATGCCTTTTAGGTAGTTTACCAATGTTGCTTACCAAATTAACCCCAAAAAATGCTTGATGAGTTAACCTAGGAAAATGCTTGACGAGTTAAGCAAAAATGCTGACGACTTAAACCCAAAAAAATTTGAGTGTACAATATAGCATGATCAGTCACCACATACCAACAATCTCCCACTTGGAGATTGATCAAGCTCCACACTAAACAATCTCAAACTTAGAGACAAATCATGTAGCAACATCGCTACGCCTGAAGCACTCACTGGATTGACACACCTGGAATTGACTATTTTTTTATTTCCACTATAATCAAGCTTGAAGACTAATAGAAACTAAGCAAGAAGATAATTTCTCTCAAGTTACTTCCTTGGTCAACATATTTGCAAGATTCTTTCTAGTGTGTATAATATCTAGCTTCAATTGTCCATTCTCTAAAACTGAGCGTATGAAATGGTACCAAAGTTGTATGTGTTTGTTCTTAGAGTGAAGAGCTGAGTTCTTTGAATATGAATCACACTCTGACTATCACTATACAACCTACTATGCTCTTGTGTCTTTTCCAATTCCTCCATAAATATTTGCAACCAAATCATCTCCTTACTAGCCTCTATAGAAGCAAAAAATTTGACTTCTATTGTTGAGAACACTACAACCTTTTTCAATCAAGAAACCTAGCTAGCCATTGTACACCTACAATAAAAAGATACCCTATAGTGCTCCTCCTTCTATGAATATCTCCTGCTAAATCTGAATCAACATAGCCCCATAAAGTGGAATGAGAGCCTCCAAAATATAAAGACTAAGTTGTTGTACCTCTCAAATACTCAAGAATTCACTTTACTGCATTCTAATGCTCTTTTCCAGGATTTTTCATATACCTACTTACACCTTCCACTGCATATTCAATACATTTGGCCTTGTACACACCATGACTTACATAAATATTCCAACTGCTGAAGAGTATGGAACCTTAGACATGTACTCCATCTCCTCACGTATCTTGGGGCTCATCTCTTTGGACAATTTAAAGTGACTACGAAAAGGTGTACTAACTGGTTTTGCATCTTGCATATGAAATATGTTCAACACCTTTTCTAGACGTAATCACTTTGAGATAATCTTAATGTGTGATTTTTCCTATCCCTAGTTATTCTCATGTCAATAATTTTTTTTGCTTCACCCAAATCCTTCATAGAAAATGATTGTGTTGGTTTCTATTTAAGGTCATTTATATTATGCATATTAGACCCGACAACAAGCATATCATCAACATATAGTAATAGGATAATATAGCTACCATTATCCAATCTCTTGAAATAAATACAATGATCATAATGACATATGTTTTAACCTTGTTCAGTCATAAAACTATCAAATTTCAAATACCACTATCGGGGTGCTTGTTTCAGCCCATACAAGCTCTTCTTCAACTTGCACACTAAATTTTCCTTACCTTTGACCTCATATCCTTTGGGTTGTTGCATATAAATTTCCTCCTCCAAACCTCAATGGAGAAAAGCTATCGTGACATCTAATTGTTCTATATGCAAATATTTTGTAGCCAAAAGACTTAGAATAGTTAGGATTGAAGTTATTTTAACAACAGGAGAAACTATATCATCAAAATAAATACCTTTTTTCTATGCAAAACCTTTGACCACAAGTCTAGCCTTGTATCTTTTCTTGCCTCCATGTTCTTCATTTAACCTGTAAATCCATTTGTTATGAAATGCTTCTTTATCTTTAAGAAATTCAACTAACTCCCAAGTTTGATTTTGTATCAAGGAATCCATTTCCTCTCTCATTCCTTGCTCCCACTTTTTCATGGTTTCAAACTGCATTACTTTTGTATAACTTTCTAGTTCACCTGAACCAGTCAATATTACATAATATAATGAAGGAAAATATCATTCAGGAGGTCTACTTATCCTGGAAGATCTTCTTACTGGAGTTTGAGGAACCTGTGGTGGTTCTATTTTTTAAATGTTTTCTGGCATCGTTGGTGCAATATTTACCAGGATTTCATCAAGTACCATGTGTTTTGTGTGTTCCTTTCCATGCTTCTTTCCATGTATCTGATCCTTATACATGACCTTTTCATTTAATATGACATCTCTACTCCTAATGATTTATGATTCTCAAAATCCCATAAACAATAACCAAAATTATTAATGCCATACCCGTTAAAATTACACTTCTTGGATTTGGCCTCAAGCTTTGATCAATTTTCTATATCAATATGGATAAATGTTTCACAACCAAAGTTTTTCACAAATGAGTAGTTTACCTTTTTTCCTATCCATGCCTCCTCTAGAATACCAAGTTATCAAAGGAACTTAAAGGGCCTCTATTTATCAAGTAAACAACAGTATCTACAACATCTATCCAAAACCACAAGGCAATCGTGCATGCAATCTCATGCTCCTTTCACGCTCCATGATAGTTATTTTCATCCTTTAGACACACCATTTTCTTGTGGGGTTCTAGGAATTGTCTTTTATATACAAATCGCATGGTATGAACAATAACTATATGTTTCAAATTTATTATCTGATGTGAGATGCTTCAACTTGTTTCCTATCTTATTCTCAAACAAAGCTTTCCATTTCTTAAAGACTTCAAATATGTCAGATTTTCTGGGAATTAAATAAACCCAAGTTTTCCTAGTTTCATCATTAATAAAATTAACACAATAATAAGACCCACCAAGAGATGGTACCTGGATTGGTCCTCATACATTATAATTCACAAGCTCTAACTTTTCACTTTTATTTTCCTTCCCAACTATAATAAATTTGACCCTCTTTTGTTTTCCATAAACACAATTTTCACAAAAATCCAAATCAACTTGTTTCAAACCTGGCAATAAATTCTTTAATGAATGGATAAGCTTCACCCCCATCTCACTCATGTGACTAATTCGATTATTCCATAGAGTTGTATTCATCCCTACGGAAGCTAGGAAATAGAATAATCAGTATTACCTATACATAAATGCAATGTACCTACCTTTTCCCATTTTGCTATTACCAGTGAACCTTTAGTAACCTTCCATGAATTATCTGTGAATATGACTGTGCAACTATCACTTCCCAACTATCTTTCTGATGTTAAATTTTTCTCAAATCAAGAACATGTCTCACCTCTTTCACCAACCATTTATTTCCATTTGTTAATTGTGTTTATATGTTTTTCTTTCCAACAATTTTGCATCATGCATCATCACCTAAATAGACCTGTCCAAAATCACTTTGAACATAGTCTAGAAAATATTTTCTATGGGGTGTGGCATGGAAATAAGCCCCTGAATGTAACACCTAAGAATCAGTAATATTATCCAAAGAAAGAATCAAAGCATCTTGTAACACAACACCTACTATATTTTCTTACTTGTTATTTTCTTGTTGTCTGTCTCCTTGTTTTCCCTTTTGAGACCAACAAAATTTCTTCAGATGTCCTTTCTTTCCACAATGCCAATACTCCACATCTACCCTATATTTGGATCTGACCTTCCTAGATTTACCATGATTACCTAGACTCTTTCCTTTTTCCCTATGTTGTCCACTATTCTCAACAATCAAAGATTTACCTGATGTATCACTTGTGCTTTTATATTGCATTTCCTTGCTAAGGATAATACCAAAAACATCATCAAACTTTAAAGTGTTTGAACCAGAGATAAAGTTACTTACAACCATGACCAACTCATTCCATAAGAGGCAGTTAACAATGTCATGAATCCCATGAGGGACTATGACACACTGCCATGAATCTCACAAGGGATGTTAGCACGCTGCCAATAAGAAATACCTTATTTGAGGCTGAGGGTTTCTCATATAGCTTGTCTGATGCCTTCATTATACCCTTAATTGTTTTTTTTCTTTTTCTATATTAAAAATCACCGACGATGCTAGGCACAACCATATTTCTCCTAGTTCCATCCTATCAAGAATGTTCCGTTGTTCATCTGACATAGTTGGCATCTTCTTTTCTTTTCCACCCAACAATAGGTAATATCTTTCTGATATAGATAATCTTCCATTTGCGTCTTCCATAGCTAGTAGTTTTGGTTATTGAACTTATCAACCTTAAGCCTTCCTTCCTCGGCCATTGCTCCAACTTAAATATGATATTTCCTGCCAAATCATTGATGTATACACCTCTCTGATACCATTTGTTAGGGTTTAGGTAGATATGAGAAATACATAATATTAAGATTATATAGAAATAGAGAAGACAAAAAAAATAACACAAAGATTTAATGTGGTTCACCAAATATGGGCTACATTCACCGGAGAAACAAACGTCCACTTGTTTTATTATCCAATGAAGAGAAAATTACAATATGATAATTTCACATTATAATGTCACTTATTTATATTAATTTTAGGTCATTTACCAATGTAGGTTAAAGATTTAGCCCTAAAAATGCTTGACGAATTAACCCAAAAAAAAAAAATTGGGTCGTTGCCTCGAACCCCAAAAATTGTTAAGAGTGTACAATATAGCATGATCAGTTGCCACATACCAACAAACATGGGATAAAGCATATCTTAATTAATAATAGATTAGATATTAATGTTTTTAGTGTTGACTTGTTAAACATAAGATTAATTTGAATACCTCTCTCATTCAACCTAATTCTCTTTCTATTCATGGCTTTTATAATCTTAGTGGACATAATTTATTACCGTAACATCTCTTATTACAATAAGACCTATGAATTTACTAGCACATATCTATCTCATGCCCAAGACTCACATACAACCTTCTTCTAGGTAGACTGTGGATTTATTCTATGTAAGAAAACCCTTTTATTCTTTATTGCACAATATAGTGTTGAACACATAGCAAGACTGGAAGGGGGGTGAATCAGTCTTGACCAGATCTTAAAACCTTTTTGTCACATACACTTATTGATTATCTTTGACTAACTTAAACTTAAAAGAAAGATATTACGATAAAAACATAAACACGTGAACACCAGATTTTTTAGGGGAAATCCAATGTAGGAAAAACCATGGTGAGAAATAAACTCACAATATAAATCATCGATTACAAATGTTTTAGGCCATAGCTAGGACAAGGATGACACTACACCTGAAAAGGATTTGTATATTGAGGCACTAACCCTAGGCTAAGGAACAAACCTTATGCAAGATACACAAGGAATTGCAAATCACTTAAAATAAAAAAATCCTTTAGGTCAATATACAAGTTTTCACAAGCTTCCAAAAGAGCCACTATCTTCTAGCAGATCCAAGAAATTAATAAGCTAAAAAGGATATAGGATCTCTTCATCAACCAATGCAAAATATTTATCAAAATATCACTCTTTTACCTTTACTCTTTCACATTTGCATCACATTGACATCAAATTCAATCCTAATAAAATCCAAGTCTATCCATGCTTCAACTCAACCAACCACATATCAATATATATTAACTTGATCATCAAAAACTACAACTAGGTTACTCACAGTACTAGAGATAAGCATCATTTACACCAAAGATAGCCGCCATGAATATATACACTCAATGCAGTCCAGTCCAGTCCAGGAGATAGAGGGGGCCCAAATACATCACAACACCTCTCCCACAAATGTTTTAATAAAATTGCAAGCACCGCAACACTCTCCATAATTGACACCAAATGTAACATGTAGAAAAGAATAGGAACATGTTAACTAGTCAGTCCAAAAACAATCTATGATGTAGATAGCTTAACGTGAAGCAAAAAACACAATGAAAAGATCAATAACAACCACTTAATTCTTCCTTCAAAGCATATCTAGACCAATAAGTCATAAATCAAATCATCACAATCAACTGACTTGGCTAGACACCAACACTGACAACAATATCACACTCATGAATAAAATTAACTTCACTTTCGAAGAAAACCAACATAAGATATATAAACTACAATACTACACAAACATTAAAGGAACATTCCCACCAAACCAAATACCTATAAACATCAACACGAAGCAATGTAGAGAATTCTCTAGACCAGTCCTAACAATTCCTAACAACCAACCTTACTGTCAACAAACATCAAAACATAAATCCAACCCTTGAACTCCTATGAAATTAAAAATAAGATAGTGCAACATTCATATAAGATGCATGATAACACCAAAACCAAAATTCACCATCTTATTATGGAAATAAATGCAAAGAATTCTCTCATAACGACTTTAGATACTCTTTCTTGCGCATACCATCTTCCCATACTTGTCACCTTATGGGTACACAACATGCTAGCTTATCATCATTACCAATCATCAGAACAACATCTAATAATCCAAAACTAGAGTTCAAGTACTCTTTCTTGCATATATAAATTTAAATATTCTTTCCTACATATTTTAGCTTTCCATAAATAGGCACATGACAACACTGAACACTCCTCTCATAATTCTCTACACTGGGTACAATATTGAACTCATACACTTCCTCATCATGTTGACATCAATACACACAACATGTTGAGCACATACACTCTTAATCAAGTTGATATCAATGCACACAACATGCTTACATCAATGACACCACTAAACACAAAATGCTAAGAATCTCCCCCCTTTTCATTGATGGCATCCAAAAATTTTAATTTTTTTTGTGATAAGTGGAGATTCCTATAAATTAATTTGTCACATGTCATTTTCTTTAGTTTCCACGACCTTCCTGCGCCTGATGCTTCAAAAATCTATCTTCTTCGCTCCAAAGCAAGAAATAAAACATTGAGGTTTCACCTAAAAAATGTTTGATCTTGTGTCAAAGTTTGGTTAGTTTATGGTTTAAATCTCTTCGGCTGTTCCTTAGCTCCTTCTTGCATTTCAAATTTTTGAAAAAGCCCATATGAGTCAATTGATATCCTTAGTTAAGCGTGCATCCCTTTATCACATTTTTCCACCGGATTCATTAACCAAAAAGTTTGAGAGGTTAATCAATCATGTCAAAATAAGTGTTTTTTTATTTATTTATTAACCTCACTTAAATTTTAAAATGAAAAAAATAGGTTTATATGTTTATGTAAAACACATGAGAAAGTAAGAGCTCTTAACCTCTTCTTGGTTAAGCAATCTTCTTAAAATATGTTTTTCAAAAGGATTCATTAAATGGAATACCAAATGCTGGATATGTTCAATTTTGGAAGATGCTACAATTTTGGAAGATATATATCCTAGAAATGATTTGGTTAATTTCAAGGATTAGTTATTGAGTTGGTTAAGTCATAAATCAAATCATCACAGTCAACTGTCTTGGCTAGACACCAACACTGACAACAATATCACATTCATGAAAAAATTTAATTTCACTTACAAAGAAAATCAACATAAGATATATAAACTACAACACTACACAAACATTAGGAACATTCCCACCAAACCAAACACCTATAAACATCAACGTGAAGCAATGTAGAGCATTCTTTGGATCAGTCCTGACAAATCCTAACAGCTAGCCTTATTGTCAACAAACATCAAAACATAAATCCAACCCTTGAACTCCTATGAAATTAAAAATAGGATAGTGAAACATTCATATAACATGCATGATAACACCAAAACCAAAATTCACCATATTATTATAGAAATAAATGCAAAGAATTCTCTCATAAGGACTTTAGATACTCTTTCTTGCACATACCTACTTCCCATACGTGTCACCTTCTAGATACACAACATACTAGCTTATCATCATTACCAATCATCAGAACAACATCTAGTCATCCAAAACTAGAGTTCAAGTACTCTTTCTTGTATATAAATATTTAAATTTTCTTTCCTACATATTTTAGCTTTCCATAAATAGGCACATGACAACACTAGACACTTCTCTCATAATTTTCTACACTGGGTACAATATTGAACTCATACATTTCTTCATCAGGCTAACATCAATACACACAACATGTTGACATGACAACATTGAAAACTTCTCTCATACTTCACTGCATCAGTTACAATATTGAACATATACACTCTTCATCAAGTTGATATCAATGCACACAACATGTTTACATCAATGACAACACTAAACACAAAATGCTAACAATCTCCCCCTTTTTCATTGATGGCAACATATTGCCTTGGTATCTATCCACCCAAAAAATTTAAATTCTTTGTGATAACAGGAGTTTCCTATAAATTCATTTGTCACATCTCATTGTCTTTAGTTTCCACAACCTTCCTACGCCTGATGTTTCAAAAATCTATCTTTTTTCACTCCAAAGCAAGAAATAAAACATTGAATTTTCACCTTTAAAATGCCTGATCTTTTGTCAAAGCTTGGTCGGTTTATGGTTAAAATCTCTCCAGTTGTTCATTAGCTCCATCCTGTATTTCAAATTTTTGAAAAAGTTCATCTGAGTCAAAAGATATCTTTGGTTAAGCGAACATCCCTTTTTCATGTTTTTCCATCAGATTCATTAACCAAAAATTTTGAGAGGTTAATCAATCGTGTCAAAATATGTGTTTTTTTATTGATTTATTAAGCTCACTTAAATTTTAAAATGAAAAAAGAGAGGTTAATATGTTTATGTAAAACACATGAGAAAGGAAGATTGCCTAACCTCTTCTTGGTTAAGAAATCTTCTTAAAATACATTTTTCAAAAGGAATCATTAACCTTTTAAAATATATAACTACCTTTTTTAAGACATTCAAAAGCAAAATACAGAACATGATATTTTTGTGTAGCAAAATTTTAAAAAAATGCAGATGGGGGATTCGCGAGCAACGGTGTGTTAGATAGAAAAACTCAAAGAAGTGTCATCTCATGGAATTTTTGAAAGCACAGGCAAAGAACGTGATCCCATTTGATGAAAATGATCTGAGAGGTTTCAAGCAAATATAGTTAGCACGCAGGGATTAAAAATTCAATGATTTCCTCAAGAATCTCATGGAAGGTGTGTATGTAAAATGAAGGAGCACGGGAAAGATACAATAAGTAGGTGACAAAGTGATTCAAAAAGCAAAGCCGGATTTGACCACCGCCATCCTCGTCAACAACATCACTGTGAATGGCAGCATGTAAGCCGTTTGATCAGTTGTCGAACAGGGGAATGTTAATAGCAATCTCACCAACTGTTTTATGAAATGCCACCTCCAAAATTTGATCTCGTATATGTCACAGGCCTCTAGTTTTCATGTACAACTATAATAAGATGAATGACTACAGATATTGTGTACAATAGTAAGCATGCTAACTGTTTGATTAAATGCCGAAGATGGGAATGGCAAAAGATAGTGTGTATGGAAACTGTTCGGTGGAATGTCTTGTTGAGAGGCCATCTTATTGGAATGACGATGATAAGAATATGAGGTTAAATGATGATGATAAGAATACCGTAGGTCGAGAATGATGTAAGAATTGTGGAGTGGCAGCATCGAAGCATTAGATAGAAGGCCCGAGACTGTAAGGAATTTGTTGTGAGTGAATGCTTGAAGGAGGACAATCTACTTGTTTAAATGACGAGCATGAGAAAATAATAAGCAAATATACTGCACACGAAGCATTTGACAGGATGCCTCCAACCGAGATGGCTTTTTAAGGGATGATGCACGTGAGTGTGGAACTGTAGATAGCACATGGGTATTGTTTCGCTGCAATAATTGAAGATACGATCACAAAGTGTGGGAGCATAGACGAAAAAAAGGCACCCCAATTGCTTGACAAAATGCTCGATATCCATGTCGTTCTAAGCATGTAAAACTAGGAAACCAGTCTAAGTTAAATGTCGAATAATTACAATATAAATTGGTTCCTCCTTCAAGCCCATGGCCTGCTCATAAATGCAGTCCCAATATGTATTCTAAGAAAGGTTTCAAAATCCTTCAGATAATGAGATTGGCAGAGGTACCCAATATTGAAATTGCAAGACAGAGAGGTCATCTTGAGAAATAGAATGAGGTCGGCAGAACACAGTGGACTGGGTGAGTGGGTTTCAGAGAAATTGAACTTATAATGCAATCGATAAGTGTAAAGCCAAATTCTATAGTCGATGCCACTGATTTGTCTGAGATAACTCCCGAAGGAGATGTTATCTCATTAAAATGATGTAAGCACGACCCACACATGGAATGATGTTGAATTTGAAATGCAAAACATCTTTGAAAATAGAGTGAAGTCACAGATGTAAAGGTATTGGTGAAAGATATAGTTGGATATCTAGTTGAATTTCAAACCACAAAATAGTGCATGCTTTTTGTGTAAGACTACACCACATTTATAAACATAGGAGATCTATGAAATGTTTGGAAGAATTTGTTCGACAGAAAGATAGAAAGAGTATTTACTTTACATATATGTTGGCTCCATAAGTTGGTATGCTAGATATGGCGACACAGATTATACATGGAAAATATCTAGCGCAAACAGTCCAAAGGGATTTCATATTAATGTTTGCAATAATGGAAAGGTTTTGAAGTTGTCATCAAAAATCTTTAAATACTTTGAAGCAAATGTAATTAGCAAACTCAAATCTGAAATTCACATCCTTTGCTACAGTCTTCCCTGTGCGTGCAATAAAAAAGAAGCTTTTGAATAGATCATGGGTTTTCATCAAAATATGAATCATAGATGCAACATGTAAGCATTTTGACAGTTTTCTTTGATTGGATGTCATTTTTTTTTCGAGGCAAAAGATTCATTAAATTTGGAGGCAATGTGAAATTAATTATAAAAACAAAATGTTCGGTCACTTTGTAGCAAGGATCAGTTATTGAGTTGGTCAATATGGATATATTCTCTATTTACTGGTGAATCCTGAATTCTCATAAATTATGGGTTTTGTACCATTATAAAGAAAATATGCAGACCATTTTGTCAATGAAGATGAACACAAGAGAATTGATCGTGCATTATATAAGACTCCCCCAATCCAGAAGAATGTCATATTCACGGAATAAATAATTTTCATTGCAAGGAAGGAGTTGATAGAGATGGACAATAGAAACTTCAAAAATTCTTGGCAAGACTGAATTCAATGAAAGAAAAGGATGTCTATCAAATGTAGGTGGAATACACTTGCTTGAAAGTTGAATTTGGTGATGAAAAAGTAAGCCACAGATCGAGAAAAGACACAAAGATCATCTCGGTGGCACCAACATCTAGGTTTTATTTTGAATTGATGGGCTTGCTAATTGCCTTTTGTAAAATGACTTTTGTCACTTATTGTAACTAAGTTAGGAAATAGAATCTTTTTGCGCAAAATTTGTAAAGTTAATAACCTTGTTAGAATTGCACACAAAAACATTAGTTACTAACCCAAAGAAGTTAGTTATCTAAGGAAACCTATAAATAAGAGGTCATTTGTAATGTAAAGGGACTTTTATGAAGGGAAAACTCTCGAGAATTATTTAGAGAAACTTTTAATGACTTTTAGTTTCACATTATGCACAAAAGGGTTTGAGTTTGTATATTCTCAAAAAGATAATAAAGAGTGCATTTGTTCGTATTTCCAAAATGTTCTTCTAAATTATGGTTGCTAAGTTTTCGTATGTTAAATTAGTGATTCCTTTATGCATTTATGTGAATTTAACATTTGGTGTAATTGGTGTAATTAAACACATTCATCTCCTGGTATCTTGATTTGGATGTGCTATTATAGTTTATCTCTTCGTATATTGAGATCTGTTGTGCTCATTTTGTCATCATTGCATTGTATACTAAAATCCCTTTGTAATTGTTATCAATTGTAATCCTATTGACATTTGTATGTCTACCATAGGGTTTCTTCTATTCACTCTCTTTTAGTTTAACATTTTCTCCTTTTTTCACTTTCTGGTTAAAAGTACACAAAAATCCCAAATACCCACGTCATACGACAGAGTTGCCCCTCTCAAACGTAGAGGAAGGTTGTGATTAATTGTGGTCCATTTGCAATCTCTTCAACTGTTGGCGTAGTTGCAACTACTCACAAGGCAAACAGGGTTAGTTTTCAAGACAACATCGTAGTGACGAATGTGTTTACCAACACAACACCAACAAAAAAGTAACCTGGTGACATATTATCTAAATTTATCTCCCTTTTGACATCAAGGACAAAAGGTGAAACACTGAAAGATATTCTAACTATGTCTCTAATATATCTCTCCTCCCTATAGGTGCAATTCTACAATCTACTTATCTACCCAAACTGTCAATTCTTCTAAACTGCTTTAGAAAATAGTCCTCCTCCTTTTGGTTACAACTCTATCAATAGAACCACTCCCCCTATCAGGGACAAGTTATCTATGCATCAATTTTCTAAAAGAACGCTACCACACCCTTCAGTACTTCCCCTTAGATCAACAACAACATCAATGTAGGAGATTATAGATAGACATTAAGTCTCCTCATAGAAAGATGCACCACTCTTATGCATCTAGCTTGCCAAAGGAAGTGAAATAAATCCCAACTTCTATTGGAGATACTCAAAAGTATCTTTTGATAGTGTCTTAGCGAAGATATTTCCAATCCAATCTTGTGTAGGCACACACTCTAATCTAACTTCCTTTTCTGCAAATTTCTCCTTTAAAAAATGATACTGGTTTGAAATGTATTTAGTCCTTGAATGCGTTGCCAAATTCTTTTAAATATTGATAGAACTTTTGTTATCACACATAAGTGGAGTTGTCTCATCATATACAACCTTGATATCCTTTAAGTTTTATTTCATCCATAATACTTGTGTACAACAAGATGTTGTTATAAAATACTCTACTTCTATAGTAGATAATGACATTGAATCTTGCCTTCTTGTTCAAGAGTCCAACCTATCTCCCAAGAAAAATGCGCATCCACTTGTACCTCTTTTGTCGTCTACACATCCTACCCAATCAATGTTAGTAAATGCTTTCAAATAAAATTCATTATCTCTCTTGTACCATAATCAAAATTATGGATTCCCTTTCAAGTATCTAAATATTATTTTCACCACCTTCTCATGTGATTTCCTAGGACTAGCTTGATACATTACAATCAAGCAGTTGCATGTGTAACGTCTAGCCTTGAAGTAGTCAAATACAACAATCTACAAATTATAGATCTATAAAGATTTTGATAAACCTCCAAAGATTAAACATCCTTACTTAAGTGACTTCTTGTTGCTAAACGGGTTCCAAGGTGTTCCATTCTAAGAGTTTTCAACATATGCCTAATATACTTGGTCAAATAAAAAAATGTTATCTTCCATTTAAGAAATGTGAAGACCAAGAAAGAAAGTTAACTCAACAATAAAAGATATTTCAAACTCCTCTTGCATTTCCTCAACAAATTTCTTATACACATTATCATATCCTCCAAATATGATGTCATCAACATATACTAGGGTGTGTGCACCAAGTTGTGGACCAAAAAGTTGGACACATCTTTAAAAAAAATTCAAATTTCATATAACCCGATCAGGTTATTGAAAATTCAAAATTGTTCTAGGCTTGGTAACCGAGCCATAACCCGATCGAGTTTCGAAAAGAAAAAATTACTTCAAAACCCGATTGGGTTTTGAAAAGCAAAAAGTACTTCAAAACCCAATTGGGTTTTGAAGAAGTAGAAACTATGCATTTTATTCTCCATAACCTGAGCGGGTTATGAAGAAACTAAAATAGGCTTATCTTTTGGAAGCCATAACTTCCACATACGGAGTCTGATTGTCTCCATTCAAAAAGCGTAGGAAAGATCTTGAGACGATCTAACACATGATTAACCTAAAATAATTTTTTGGTTATCAAATTTTTTTTTTCCATCCATTTGAATCATTTAAGGTATAAAATAGGTACTGGGTATGTGCAAGATCATGGGGGGCCAAACTATGCCCTTAAGTGGCAATGAAAAATCAGCAAAATCAAGGTTAGTCAACTTGACGTGAAAATTTGAACTAGCTATCAACTTAATATCAAAAAGTTGTAAGAATAGAATCTGTAGGAAATTGAATGTAGTTTCTAAACTACTAGGCCTTTTCTGAAAAAAATTTAATATGATTGGTGAAAAGTATAGATTTCAATGCAACAGTACAAAAATTTCAGGAAAAAAAAAAAAAGTAGGTGTATGTCTGACCACCTTAATCATAATCAAATGATAATAATTTTTTATAAGATTTTATATATAAGTAGTAGACTCCTTCCCGGATGTGACGCATATTTTTGTGTAATTTTATGCTAAAAAAATAATTAATTATGAATTATCTGCTACAACATTTTTAGAATAAAAA
>MU224205.1:1641780-1678999 GCA_018584345.1 Thuja plicata
ATTTAAGTCTTCTATGAAAATAAGCAAATCCAATCATAGATGCTCATCTAGAAGAGATAGTGAAAGTGAAAGTGAAGAGGAAGATCTAGATGAAATAGAAGCACTTATGGCTAGAAGAATACAAAGAAGTAAAGGTAAATACAAAGGCAAGTTACCACTTGTATGTTTTAACTATAAAAAAATTGGACACTTTGCTGCTAGTTGTCCTAATAGAAGAAAAGATGACAAAAGTGATGACAGATCTTTTGAGAAGAAGTCTGACAGAGGTGATAACAAAGATTACAGAGGTTATCGATGATCAGAAAGAAAGGATACCCGAGACTATAAGGATAAAGGCAAGAAGGCTAGCTACCTAGCTATTTGTAAAGATGAATATACTGACACCGAACTTGATGATGACATTGAGATGGTATTTGTAGCTGTGAAGGATGATTCAGATGAAGATGAAAGGTATGAAGAAACTACACTCATATCTAAGATTAGTAAGAATGATATCTGGGTTATAGATAGTGGCTGAACTCACCATATGACTGGTGACAAAGAAAAGTTTAATACCATTGAATACTATAATGGTGGTACAGTAAGAATGTGAAATGATACACCTTGTCAAATTGAAGGTAAAGGAACAATAATGTTGAATAGCCTGATTAAATGTGAAAATGCTTATTGGGTAAAAAGATTGAATTATAATCTGTTGAGTGTTTCTTAGCTGAATAATTCAGGTCACAGAGTAGCATTTGAAAATAAGAAGGAAAAGATTTTCAATGAATCAAGAAAACTGATTGGTACCAGTGAACAGACCAAAGGTAACTTATTCTATCTGAATGATACTAACACCACTTGCTTAATTACCAAAAATGAAGACAGATGGCTATGGCACAAAAGATTGTGTCACGTGAATTTTGACAACATGATGAAAATAAGCAAAAGAAGAAGTGTAAGAGGCTTACCGATGATGACAAAGCCAGACAATATCATGTGCAAAAATTGTCAAAAAGGTAAAATGACAAAGTCTAGTTTCAAAAGCAAAACCCAGACATCTGATGATATTCTAGAATTAGTCCATACTGATTTATGTGGACCTATGAGGAAAAACAGTTATTATGGAGATAGATATTTTATTCTCTTTGTTGATGATTACTCTAGAATGATGACAGTCATGTTTCTAAAAGAAAAATCTGAAGCATTCAAGATGTTTAAATGGTATAATGTTATGGTAGAAAAAAAAGTGGTAAGGATCTAAAATGTTTGAGATCAGATAGAGGAGGAGAATTTATATCAGATGAATTCACTAATTTCTGTAATAAGCATGGTATAAAAAGACAGGTTTTTGCACCAAGAACACCACAGTAAAATGGGATTGTTGAGAGAAGGAATAGATCTATAGTTGATTATGCAAGAACACTAATGATAGAGAAGGACATCACCCAAATATTCTGGAGGGAAGCTATCATCACTGTTGTTTATACACTTAACAAAGTACAATTGAAGAAGGACACAAAGAAGACTCCTTATGAGCTATGGTATGGTAAACACCCAATGTAAGTTACTTCAAAATATTTGGTAGTCAATGTTATGTCTTAAAATATGATAGAAATGGAAAGCTTGATGCCAAAAGTGATGAACATATTTTTCTAGGGTATTCTACCAAGAGCAAAGCCTTTAAATGTCTAATCAAGGCTTCTAACAAAATAGTTGAAAGTGCAAAAGTAAAGATTGATAAATTTGCAGAAAAGAATGAGCTGGAAAGCACAAAATAACCATAAGACTACAACAAGTTTGTATATTGTGAAGAACACATAAATCTACCCAAGCAATAGTTCTTAAATCTAGAACAACAGAATGTTGCAACTGACGGTTAGAATGTTGTTACCAACGGTCAGGATAATGATCAAAATAATGTGCAAGGTAATGAAGATCAAGCTGATACACAAAGAGTTGTACCTGTACTTGCAAGATATGTAAGAAGGAACCATCCAAATGACTAGATCATAGGAGATAAGAAAGCTAGTACAAGAACAAGAAGAAGTCTTTAAACTCAAATTGTTTAATTTGCGAGCTTGAGCCAAAATCTATCAATACTGCACTAGATAATGAAGAATGGATAAGTGCTATGAATGATGAGATTGAGAAGATTGAGAAGAAAAAGACATGGTCACTTGTGTCAAGACCAGATGACAAGAATGTCATCAGTAAAAAATGGATATTCAGGAACAAACTGAACGAGAATGGAGAAGTCACAAGGAACAAAGCAAGACTAGTATGCAAGGGGTATGCACAAGAGGAAGGTATAGACTATGGAGAAACCTTTTCACCCATTTCTAGGCTACAAGGAGTAAGAATACTACTTTCTTATGTTGCATATAAAGGATTCAAAGTATATCAAATGGATGTTAAGTCAGCATTCCTAAATGAAATACTTGAGGAAGAGGTATACATTGAACAACCAGAAGGGTTTGTGGATCCAGACAAGAGGAACATGGTATGTAGACTTCACAAAGCCTTGTATGGATTAAAACAAGCTCCCAGAGCCTGGTATGAATGACTTCTTTCCTATCTAATAAGTATTGTATTCATGAGGACTAGTGAAAATAGTAATCTTTATTTGAAAGCAGATACTAATGCTAACACTTTGATTGCTGAAATATTTGTTGATGACATCATATTTGGAGGCAATGACATGCTATGCAAGTCATTTTCTGATGAAATGAGAAAAGAGTTTGAGATGTCTATGTTTGGAGAGCTCAAGTTCTTTCTTGGTCTACAGATCATTCAACAAAGTGAAGGTATTTTTATTACATAGTCAAAATACATCAAAGAGGTCCTTAAAATATTCAAGATGGAAGATTCCAAACTTGTTGGAACACCGATGACTACTGGATGAAAATTAACAAAGGAAGACAAGACAACAGAGGTAAATCAGACTTTGTACAGATTAATGATAGGAAAACTCATGTATGTTGTACACACAAGACCAGATATTGCACATGCAGTAGGAATTGTTGCTAGATTTCCTGATAATCCCAGGGAATCACATATGACTACTGTGAAAATAATTCTAAGATATATGAAGAATACTGAGGAATTTGGCTTATGGTATAGAAGAGAAGGGAAATTTGAACTAAAAGTGTTTATCGACGCTGATTGGGCTGAAAATCTTGATGACCAAAAGAGCACAACTAGAGGAGCATTCTTTATGGGTGACAGACTTGTCACATGGATTAGCAAAAAGTAGGGATGCATCTCTTAGTCTACTGTAGAAGCAAAATATGTTGTTGCTGCTGCAAACTGCTCAAATATTGCATGGATCAAACAGTTGGTTGAAGGTATGCATATGAAGATCTCAGAACCAATGATTATCTATTGTGATAACACCAGTGCAATAAACATTTCCAAGAATCCATTTATGCATGCAAAGACTAAACACATTGCCATCAAGTATCATTATTTAAGATAACAAGTTCAAGAAAAAGAGGTGATACTTGAATATGTGCAATCAAAAGAACAATTGGCTGATATCTTCACCAAGCCACTGCCCAAGGATACATTTGAGTACTTGATAAAAAGACTGGGGGTCAAACCCTTGGCTACCAGTTAGTAAAAGACTGAAGGCTACATCAGCCTATATGTTATCAGAATATTATTCTTGTTGATGCAAGCAAAAGATGAACTTCAAAGCTACATCTATATACAGAAAGGTATATATCAGAACTGAGCACTAGAGCATATTGTTGTATTACTGATGGATAAGGGAAATTCAAGGAATATATTATGGATAGAAGAAATTTTTTTGACATGAATGTCAGATATTTGAAAAATATTTGTTTGGAATTGTTGTCAAAGGGAGAGAATGTATCCATATTATCATCAGAAAACTATTCATTATCAGATTACTCCAAATAGGGAGAGATCATATCCATAGGGAGATAATTTGTATAAAAGTTACAAACAAGAGACAAAGACATCAAAGATGAAGGACAGTCAAAAGAGAGAAATTGACACAAACAAAGAACACAACACATCAGAAGAAGAAACACAGAAAGCTGCAAGAATCAAATCTAAGCTAACAAAGAGCTTACCGATGGTCAGACATTTTTATCAATTATCAAAATAAATTGTTTGGTAATTTGATGAATCTCAACAATTGTATTTCATATTTTATTAGAAATAGTATAGTGTGATAATATAGTATGTTTCCATCAATGCCAAAGGGAGAGATTGATGACATGTAACCGATTGAATGTTTGATAATGTTAAGTTGAAGATAATGCAAGACATTAAAATAGTTAATGGTTTGTATTGTCATTGATGTCAACTTGATATCATTTATACAGTCATGTACATAATGCCAAAGACTTCAGAGAATCAATGGAACAATGATTATGCTTTCAGAAATGCATAAAATTCAAGCATTCACTAAGTGATAGACTACACCGATGGAGTGCACACCATCGGTAAAGACAGAGAAAAAGTCACAGTGATAACCGACGAGCAAAAGATAGTGTTGCACGATGAAGCAAAATCACATGATGCCCGATGAGATGAAAACAGAGTTGCCCAACGAGAAAGATCCAATGATGCCCGATGGACGGAGATCCCAAAGCTAACTGAAGTTGCACCGACGGAACTGGTAGTTGTCACCGACGATGAACTGCAAAATTGACTGATGAAACAACGAGTTCAGAAAATGACAAAATATCTAGCTGGCAGAGCTTAAGGATAGACTTAACTGGTTGTTTTATTTGTTTTATTCAACCATAGTTAAGTAATTGATTTAAAGAAGATTTATACAGTTGGAAAGAAGATAACTATGAGATAAATCAGGAGTTAAAGCTGTAAATCAAATTGGCTGGATTATGTTTCACGCCAAGAATCAAGAATCAAGAATCATGAATTAAGGAATATCATGTCTATATAAGAGACAAGCATAATTCATTTCTGCATGCAATCAGATACATAGAAGGGGAGTGAATAGAAAGAAGATGCTAAAGAGAAATTGGTGAAGGATAAACTTCATACAGTCCTGATTAATCAAGCTAAAGGAGAGCTAAAGAATTCTGCAAACACTTATAAACAGTGAAGCACATAATCACAGAGCAGAAAGTGTGGAGCACAAAGGAATTGAATTGATACATTGATCAGAGAGGTATTGTACTTAAATAGATCTAAAAATCTGCAATTCAAAGTTGCATTAGAAACAGGTCATAGTGTTTTAGTTTAACCATTGAAGCATCAAGTCTCTTAACAAAGCAAGACTTAACAGTCTTCTCTAATTGAGGTATATCCTAACAGATTACCAAAAAGTTTGACTCATGAAAGTAGCATTGAATTTGCATAAAGCCTATTGACAGCCTAGGAAGGAGGTTGATTCAAGGATGGTAGCAAGATTTTCCTAAAGCCTATTGACAGTCTAAGAAGGAGGCCGATTCAAGGATGGTAGAAAAATAGATGCCAGATACTAAGTGGTAACCTATATGTATAAAATCCTCTAACAAGGTTGCACTTAATAGTGTGTTTGTAACCTTTAACAAGGTTGGCTCCTAACGGGGCTCACTTCAGAAGAGTGAAAAATTGGGGTACCGGTCCTAGTGGTTTTTTCCCTTAACAGGGTTTCCATGTTAAAATCCATGTGTTATGTGTGTATGGTTTATTACTTTATTGTTTTACATTTCACATATCCATTTCTGGATTGATTGGTATACTCTGCATATTTACCGAGCATCGGTAAATAAGTTTTACTGCTTATCAATTATCAAGAAGAATAAGGACAGACAAGGTAAACCAACAGACAGTTAATTATTTCAAGTATTTCAAGGCATGCATCTTGTAGGGACTTAATAATATGAGGTATATTGATTGGTGGATTAAAGTTTAAAGGATAAATTTTTGAGGCCACTGATTCACCCCCCCCCCTCGCAGTTATTACTAACAACCTAGACATTAATTATTTTAACAATCCTTTTTAGCCTTAGGTTATAGTCTCTATATGTCTTTATTTTTCTAGAATATCCCAAGAACATGCCTTCATCCAATCTTGCGTCAAACTTCCCAAGATTTTCTTCATCTCTCATGATATAGTATTTTCTCCCAAAGATTCTAAAGTATTTCATATATGGTATGGATCTCATAAGGTGTTTTAGTATGATTAAATCTCTATGTGCTAATAAGAAGATAAACAATGGTGTACACAAGATCTCTCAAGTGCATGTTAAGTAAATTTGCATCTTTCAACATTGTTCTATCCTTTTCTACAATAGTTCTATTATTCCTTTCAATGATTCCATTTTATTGAGGATATCTAGGAGAAGACAATTGCCTCCTAATTCCATGTTCTTCATAATGTCTATTAAAATCATATGAAGTAAATTCTCTAGCTCTATCAGATCTTAAACACTTGATTCTAACATCTATCTGATTGTCAACCAAATTCTTCAATATTTAAACTTATCCAATTATTTTGATTTCCCTCTTTAAAAAGCAAGAAAAGTCATCCAATAATAATCATCAATACGTAGCATTAAATACATTTCACCTTTTAGTCCTCTTGTCCTTTTGGTTCTGCATAGATATGTATGTATCAGCTCTAAAGGTCTTGTTGTTGAGAACTCCTTGTTCTTGAACTTGTTTCCAATTTTATTTCCTATTTATCATTCTCTACATATAGTACTAGTTGGCTTGATTATTTTAGGAAGATATATCACCACCTTAGAAGAACTAATCTTCATCATGGTGTCAAAGTTAATATGTCCCATGCTTTTGTGTCATAGCTAGTTCTCACTTTTATGTGTCATAGCCCTCACTCACTGCTCTATTCCAAAGAAATGCCTCTACTATTTTACTTGAGATAGTAAACATTTCCATTTATATACCTTCTACAACCAATATTTTAGAACCTTTTCTAATTTCACATCTTGATCCATAAAAGCTAACATCATATCCTTTATTTCACAATTGACTCACACTCAACAGATTTTTCTTTAACCCTTTAACATAATAGAAATATCCGGCTTTATGTTTTCCATTAATAGATACAGTCCCCTGACCATATATAGGTGCAAAGCCTTCACTAGAAAATGATATTGATCCTCCACATACTTTTAAAGTTTAACAAACTCTCTTGTGTCACCTATTGAATATGATTTGAACATCTAGTATTCAATAATCAAAGGTCTAGGTTCTTCTCTTACACGTAGTATGGTCTTTACAAATGTTGATTTTTCATTTTCTCTGTAGCATTCTGACTTTTGGATTTGTTTCCATCATTCTCCTTGATATCAAAAAATAGTACCTCATTATTTGAATCATTTCCATCTTCATCCTCTAATGAATAAGCATCCATGGAACAAAAACTCTTCTTACCCTTATCTTCATTATTATTCCTAATGGAATTATTAATTCTTCTATGATTATCCCTTCCCTCATCATTGTTAGGCCTCTCAACATTATCTTCCTTATAAGGAAATCTAGCAACAAAATGACTTATTCTTCCATAATTAAAACATTTTAGTGGTAACTTTAATATATTTTGGATCCTTTCTTTAGTCTTTGGACAAAGTTTTATTCTTCATCATCCCAATCATAGTTTGTCTTAGGTACATCTTCAACCTTCTTTTCAACCTTGAATGTAACATCCTTTCTCTCATTCTGACTATTTCAAAGCTCAACCAACTCAAAAGAAGTAGTATCCTCATAGAGTTGATCCAATGTGTACTTGTCCATGGCTTGACTCCTCTGAATGGAAACTATTTAAAGTATTTGTAATTATGGTCATTAGTCTCATCGATTTTCACACAACATCCTTGTTTCTTATAGTTCCACCAATGCCTCTGATTGAAATCCCAGCCTCATTTACCTAGTGTATGCAACTTTCAATATTGTCATCCTCTGAAATTCTTAGTTTTTTCAAATTTTTTCTTTAGTATCTACAACTTAATTTTCTTGATCTTATTTTCTCCTTCATATGTACTACTTAGTTTCTAGCAAATTTCATTTGCACTCCTACATGACATATTTTCACCAACTCTAAATCAATCAATGCACTAATAATAGTATTTCTGCAATTTGCATTATTCTCATAACTTTATTTCATTTGGTGTATAAGGACCATAGTCAGAGGAACATAGGTTTCTTAACTTCTTTAGAAACACTAAATGACATAGAGTCCAAATGCGATTCCATACTTGTCTTCCAAAAGGCATGGTTTGTTCTATTGAAATTTGGCATCTTGTGTCCATTTTCATTAGTCATCCTAGATATTCCTTAAGCAATTAAGCATCTTCTGGAGAAACTCAACTTTGATTCCAATTTTTGAACACACAACAAGACTAAGAGGGGGGTGAATAAGTATTGACCAAATTTGAAATTTTTTTTGTTGCACACACTTATTAATTATCTTTTCTAACTTAACACTCAAAGAAAGTTATTGTAATGGCAACACAAATACATGAACACTATATTTCTACATGGAAACCCAAAATGGAAAAAAAACATGGTGAGAAATACACTCACAATATAAGTCATTGATTACAATTTTTTTAGGCCACAGACCAAGGAGTGTATTGCACCTCAAAAGGACTTGCAAATTGAGGCACTAACCCCTGGCTAAAGAAAAAACCTTAGGAATGATTCAAAAGGACTTTAAAATCAATGAAAGGAAAAATTCCTTTATGGAAAGATACATGTTTACACAAAATATAAAAAGAGGTCTTCTAGCAGACATAAGAAATTGATGAACTGAAAAGGATATAGTATCTCATGATCAACAACTATAAAAACTCTATCAAACTTGCACTCTTTCACCTTTTCTCTCTCATGTTCACATCAAATTTACTTCACATTAAATCCCAATACAATCCAAGTCAATCCATACTTCAACTAAACCAACCACATATCTATATATATCGTCTTGATCATCCAAAATTATAACTTGATCAGTCATGGTGGAGATAAGCATCATTTACACAATTTCGGCCATCATGAACATATACACTCAATGTAGTCCACCTCAGGAGATAAAGACATACCAAATACATCACAACACATATCTCATAAATGATCTAATCAAATTCCAAGCACCGCAACACTGTTCAAATTAAGCATCAAACATAATGTGTACTAAATCATAGGAACGCATTAACTATTCATCCCAAAAACAATATCCAATGCACATAACTCCATGAAAAGCACAACATTCCATGAAAATATCAATATCAACCTATTAAATCTTCCTTCAAAGTAAAATTTCACAAATAAGTTACAATTAAAATCACTACAATTAAATGAGTCAACCAGATACCAACACAAACAACACTATCGCATTCACAACAACATAAATTCACTTGTGCAACAAACCAACACAAGATATCTAAACTAGAACATTTCACAAATGTTATGAAAATTTCCACCAAACTCTACACCTATAAACATTAATGCAAAGCATTCTCTACACCAATATTGATAATTCCTAACAACCAACCTTATTATCAAAAAATGACAAAAACACAACTCAAATTTGAAAACTCTTGTGGACTTGAAAGTAGAATAGTGCAACATTCACATACCATATATAATAGCACCAAAACTGAAATTCATCATCTTCTTATGTGAGGCAATTCAAGGCATTATCTAATAATGACTTCATATACTCTTTCCTACATATACCATCTTCCCATACTTTTCACCTTCTAGATATACAACATACTAACTTGTGATAATTACCAATAACTAGAAAAATATATAATCATATAATACCATACTTCAAATACTCTTTCCTAAATATCAAACTTCAAATACTATTTCCTACATATCAAACTTCAAACACTCTATCTTGCATATTTTAGCTTCTCAAAAATAGGCACATGAAACTACTAAACATTTACGTTGTACTTATCTGTATCAAGTACAATACTAAATGTATACACTTCTTCATTAGGTTGCCATCAATGCACACAACATGTTGGCATGAAAACACTAAACACTTCTCTGCTTTAGGTACAATTCTAAACTCATACACTTCTTCATTAGGTTGGTATCAATGCACACAACATATTGACTCCAATGAAAACACTGAATAAATAATGGTAAAATAAAGTTCATATAAAATAATAAATTATACACAATGAAAGCTAATAAAAATTTGTAAAGTTGTTTAAAATTACAATTAGGATATACATCTCCTTTAAATTCTACAATTCATTATTCAACCAAAGTGGGCACATCGTCTCCTGTTAATGACCCTCCTTTACCTAAGGAGGTACTCCTAGGTGATATATTAATTAAAAACTCCAAAATCAGATTTGCATAAACTTGAAAATAGATAAATTATCGTGATTATCTCCAAAATTAGGACAAACTAAAAACCAACTTGATGTAGAATTATTTATTATAGATTTTAACATTATTTTACTGTTGGAATAATGGAATGGTGTGTACTGAGAGGGGAGGGGTGAATCAATACCCTTAAAATTTTTATCAATCAACCCTTAATGAGCTTTCCTTGCATTACTGACCATAGATGCTTTTCTATCTTATGCATGTAATATCAAAACATAAATTTAATTGCATGTAAACATTCATAGAAACATTCTTGAAATGTAAGTACACATGACACAAGAATTGGTAATGCAGAAAATCCCCGTTAGAAGGTAAAAACTGTGGTGGGCATGAAACCCACAAAGCTTCACTATCTACAGAATGGAAGGTGTTGGTTAAGGCTACAAGTGTGATCACTTCTGATGATCTTACCCTGTTAGGAGTAACATTTTAGACTGGTTAGGTCTACTCGGTTAAGAGATTTAGCAACACTATTAACTATGCACTTGGTTAAGAGATTTACATAAAGACTGTTATGTCCACCTTCTTAAATGATTTCTTCTATTTGCTACAATTGTTAGAGAGTATTCAAAAATACTTGTTGACCTGATAGTATGCAATCTTGAATTGTTGAATATAGATCCTTTAAGTTCACAATGTATGTGTATCACCTATAGTGATTGATTAATACATATGTTCTGCTCGGTAGCCTTGAATCTTATTCTTCATAACTAAATTATGTCTTTTGTGTCCTTCTGTATGAAACTCTCTATCTGATCCATAGATGTTTGTTGCGGCTACAATCATCATCTTCTGATTGATTACTACATCTATTTATACAATGTATTGACCTAATTAGGTTTCAGGCTTTACAATAAAAACTCTATGATCAAAGGTTTACAACTTGACCTTGATCTCCTAGTTTGTATGTTTACAATCAGTCATACTGATTAAAACAATTACATATGCTTTACTTGTACCTCAAGAAATGGTTTTAAAGATAAGAATAAAGATAAATATAAAACTCAAGTGTTTTATCTGACGTGTAACTCAGATCCACATTTCTCAAAAATAAAACTGTCTCTCGGTGGACTGGTGCTCGGTGATGTCTCTGTAGACATACTACTCTTAGGTTTCTCTATGAATTGTGTTGTCAATTTACTTTGTAAAATGTTTGTCGGGTTACTTTGTGAATTGTGTTGTCGATTTACTCTGTAAACTGTCTCTCGGTGATCATTGTGCTAATACACTTTTGGTGATCTCTGCACTTGTCTATTTTGGTGACCTTTGTTTGCTGTCACTCAGTGATCATGTTACTGATAGTCCAAAAACTCTTTCCTTGTATACTAATGACAAAATATTATCCTTTAGGATTATCAATCTCCCCCTTTGGCATTAGTATAAAAAATAGATATGTGCAAAACTGAAATGTTCAGTATATACACCAAGTGTTTACCTTGTCAATATGACCCCCCCTATGTGCATGGCTCGGTGTAGTGTATGTAAATGTTTCTTCCTTTGATACATTTTCCTTTATAAATATATTTCCCCTTTTATCATTTCCCCCTTTCACCTTATCATTTCCCCCTTTATCATATCATTTCCCCCTTTTTGAAAATAATGACAAAGGTGTAATACTTACAACTTGTCAAAAATGCGGGAATGGGATTTTTGAATGTCCTTCATTTGCTTCTCCCATTTCTCTTTGAGGTGCTCAAGGGTCATGAATTCCATTGTGAGTCTGGTGTGCATGTCATATATGCTCTCTGTAACAAACATCTCTGGGGTGGCAATGAATGCTTTTGCCGAAGTCATATGTTTCAATGGCAATGTGAGATTTAGGAGTAACATAGCTTGCAACTCGGTTACCTCATCTCAGATTCTTCTTTCTACCTTTTTAAGTTCAATTCTCAACCGTTTTGCTTCTATAATCTTGTCATAATGTAATTTGAATGCATTTTCCCCGGTTGTGAGACTTTGTGCACTAGCCTTAAGATCTTCATCAATTGTGGCTATCTTTTCACTATGCTCGGTAGTGAAAGTCTCTAATGTGCACAAATTTTGAATTATGTTGACTACTTCTGATATTATGGGTTCCATAGTAGTAACTAATTCAAAAAAATTTACCTTATGTTCTGCCACTTCTTGGCTAATTTTCTATGTAAGCTTGTATTGACACTTCTGATCAGCACGTTCCTTAATTACCTTGTCTACATCTACATTTTGTGATGTGATGGTGTCGGTGAGAGCTGTTAATTGATCAAGTCTAGGTGCACTTTGATCAATTTCAGTATCAGGTACAATCTGCAATAGTATTTCTTTGGTTGTTTCCAGGATTTGGGAGTTCTTGTGCTCCTTCTTGAGCTTGTCATGTATTGCCTTTCTTTTACAAATCTCTCCATACTTGGTAAGTGACTCTGGATCCAATGTTCTAGGATCGTAGTCTTGTATGTCAATTATCTCATCTAATGTGATTGGATTTTTTCTCTTCTTCTTCTTTGTAATAGTAGTGGAAGTAGGGGTATGTAGAACTATAGCTAGTTCATGCTCTTTCTCTTGCTTTGGTGATTATATGGGAGGTATGGTACCTTTTGTGTGCTACTCGGTATTGACCTATTGGTTGGTAGTGGACATCTCCACATCAACCTTGTCTGTATCTGCAGCCTTTTTACATTTGGTATTCTTGTCAGTTGCATCACTTGTTTTCTCCTCTCCACTTATTTCTTTCTTCTCTTCAGTTTTATTTGTCTGCTTCCCTTGTTCATTACCTGTGTCTATTGGATTGTTTGCATCAGGTTCAGGTGTCTTTTCCTTTTCCTTTGTAATGACATTGATAGCTTGTATCAATAATGGCATGCCACCTGGTATATTTACCTGTGCAACATCCGTGGTATCCGTTTCCTTTGCCTTTTCCTGCTCGGTGGAATCAGTTACATCTTCATCTTTCTTGGGCTCATCATCAGAATCAATAAGTGTTATATCTTTGATTGTGACTTCTGTTGTGTTCCCTAATGATTGTAAAATCTAAGGTACATCATCCATGGCCTTGCTTGCCTGTGTTGTCAACTCAACTGGATTTAATGTCCTCAGTGTCATTTATGAATATGTTCTTTGGGCTCGGTGTGGCCTCTTTCTCTTCATAATGAGGGGTCTCGGTAAGAGCTAATACCTTCTCAGGGCTTGTATCCTCCTCAGGTGGATTGAATATTTCATTCCATGTTTCATCGCTTTCTTTATCAAGCTCTATTAATTTTCCCTCTAGTACTTTGTAAGCTCTCATCTTAGCTGAAAATTTCTTTGAATTCTTCTTCATCATTTCATCAATTTCTTCAACTTTTGACTCGAGTGGCATGATTGTAACGAGGGATATTTCCCTTATCTTTTTCTCTGTATGCAAGGCATAAGTCCACCTTGCTGATATTCTGTTATTTAGTTCTTGTGGCATTTGCTTATTGAATTGTACTGGTACATACTTGTAAGCAATCATTGCCTTAACTATGGCTTCTTCAATCTTGGTTTGATCTCCGGGAGATAAGGTTAGCCATTGCCTTATCTTTTGGTGTGGTATGCTTCCTGTCTTGATGATTGATGCTACAACTTCATTACTTGTGTTAGGAACTTCGAGCTTTTCTGTTTGAGCTCCTTGTTCTTTCTCATCCTGCTCAGTATCTTCCTTATATTCTTTTCCTCGGATGTATTTTCTTCTTTGTCTTGGTGCCTGTTTCCCGGTTTGAGGCTTTCTCTTGTAAGTCCTCACTATACCTTTCTTTGCTATGGTGAGTCTGCATCTTTTGAAGTTTGACTCCTAGTTCTTGATGCAACGATAGTTCTTGGTTTCTTTGCTAGTGGTGCATCAGATTCAGTTGACTCGGATTCACTCAATTGTTCACCTTCACCGACAGGTGACTGTCCCCCGGTGTCATCTTTTTGTTCTGATTCTTCATCATTTACCGACATCTCCTTTTGAAGTGTTTTCACCATCTTAGTTTTATTTCTGTCAAATTTCTTTACTACTAAGCTTGTTTTGATTCTAGCAAAGTAGCTTCTTCATAAGTGCCAAATCTTGGTAATGATTTGTTCACTACTTCATTCAATAATGCTTCAATAGCATTTGTGGCCTGATCAATGTTGATCTCATAATCTAATGGTGGTAACCATGTTGTTCTCAGTACAGTTGGTTTTATTAAAGTGGTTTCGGTATCCACTATGAAACATATGTCATCCTTATAATGTTCCACCAGTTGTTCAGGTATCCTCATTCTTTTCTGCATTCTGTCCTTTTGAACTCAGACTTTTGAATCTAGGGAGATTTTATAGGCCCAAGTCTCTATAATTCTAGAAGGAAAAGAAGAAACAAATTACTTAGCAATTAAGCAATTTTTTAAGGTTTAGAATGTAAATTTGTAAGACCAAAATCTCAAAATTTTTGTAATGAAAGGATTTTAAGATTTGACTAGATCCATGTTGTTACAAATATGTAGATGAGGCCTAGAAGCCTACATGCAATTGAGTAGGTTTTTAGGTTTTAGAAGTACGTTTGGACTGAAAATATTACATATAGCCTATTGAAAATTTTGAAAACAAGTTGTGAGCAAAGGAGCAAATTCTAACTATAACTTGGAAATAATAGGTAGGTTACAAATAAATTATGAAACTCTTAGAGTAATAAGTGAATATAATACTTCAAGGCTTGATAAAAATTGTGTAAGGGTTATCTAGAAACCATGAAATCCCTAGATGATTCTTTTGCATAAGAAACAATTCTAAACATGGAAAGTCACATAGATTAATGAAATTAAGAGTACCTAGTAAAGTGATGTAGACTAAGAAGATAGGCCGAAGAGATTTCATTTGCGCATGAGATTTTTGTATGATTATTATGAATGGATATTTGATTGTTCAAATCCTAAGTTTAAGAATATATGTCTTCAATTAACAAAATATTTATAAGCCTGGAATTAGTCATTTTTAAGTTTATGTAGTAGTGCATGTAAATTTGAGTGATCTTTATTAGAAACTCATCTTTTATGTTACTGTATTTCTAATACTTTATATTATACTCATGAGCTAATATAATTTTCTCATTTTTATAATGAGAAAAATGACGACCTCCCTCATGGTAATTATCATGGTCATCAAGCACATTTCAAACCGAAGAGATTTAGAAAAATCTTTACATTAGAGGAGGAACCTCAATATATGTTAATTAGAATAAGTTTTAGCATACAACATTATTAATTTTCCTCCTATCACTAAAGGAATAGATCTTTTACCATACAAAATTACTTGTGTTTACATGCTTATCATCTCATAATTTAACATTTTATAATACATTAACTAGATTGAAACTTAATGCTCAATATTTATAAACAAAAGGATAATATAAGTTGAGCATGCCAATTATTTCATGAGAGACAAAGCAATCCAAGCATGTAATCATACTACATTAAACAAAACATTACAAACGTTAAATGAATAATCTAATTATACTCTATTATTTACTACATAATGCTAAAGTAAAACAAAATAACTCGTTATCTTATAATTATGTATGTCAATTTTTTTATTTAATAAATCAATAGATCAATAATTATTAAAGTGTTTTATAATAAGTGCCTATTTCACTTATATATGTTTTATAAACATTATTTAGATTTGTATTTGGAGGGTAGATGTCATATTCTAGTTATGTTAAAATAATCAAATTTTGTTTATCCAAAGATATATTTGTATTACTTATAATTATATCAACAACTAAATTAATGTCTTAAATGTTATTATTTGTGTAGATTTGCATATGGAGGGTAGAGGTCGTATTCTAGTTATGTTAAAATAATCAAATTTTATCTTTATAATTATTTTGATAGCTAAATTAATGTTTTAAATTTTGCAACTACAAATGCCACTCCCACCATACATATTTTTTAAAAACCTATATAAAATACATCAAGAGATATTGTATTCAAAGCGTCCATTACATTTATATATGATAAATTGATTTGAAAACTATTATGAAAAAGATCTCTCAATGTATCTTATATAGATTTTCAAAAGATGTATCTTGGAAATAAAATATGTGAAGAGATTGTTTTCAAACTGTCTATTGCTTATATATGAGAAATTGACTTAAAATATACTCCAAAAAATATATCTCTTGACATATCTTATAGGGAAAGAGCACCATTTTAGTGCACTTTTGATTAACACAATCCAATGAACAGTAATTAGAACATAGAGGAAACTAGTGCTCTTTCCCTATAATTGAAAACATAGAGGAAACTAGTGCTCTCCCCCTATAAGTAAAACTGGTGCTCTTTTTGGGCTGCTGGTCAAGCTAGTTGTGCTATATGGTTGTGCCGTTTGGGGGAGCAGCATTTCAAATCACAAATGGAGACAATGGTAATCTGTTTGTTAAGCTATCTAAATAAAGTTAAAAATATGGATGCACACTGCTTGGCCCAAGTTGGTTCTCAAAGAGGTTTGGAAAGAAAAATCGTCTACTTTTGCAGCAAAGGAATAGTTAAAACTGAATGACACTTTATCTTTGAATGTGTTGCTTACCAAGATATTTGTGGTCTATATGAAAACAACTCTAGGATTGTCTAAACCAACTATTTGAAGAAACAAGACTTCCCAAAACTACTAGTTTCCTAATAAAAATTATTCATTTATTCATTGACTTATAAAGTATCCATTCCTGCATATGTGGACATATGCATGTGACAAATCCACCAACTATTCACTAATTAAAGAATTAACACACAATTTTGATATTTTTTTTTTGTTGTTGGGTAATATAGTTAATCAAACTCGGTTAAGAAGAGAATAGGTTTACTCTGTGTTGGAAAGCCCTAAATCGAACTAGGTTGAATGGATTCAGGCGCCAATGTTAGAAAAATTCATGTAGTTGTGGTGCCACTCCCGGCACAGGGGCACCTCAATCAGCTGCTGCATTTCTCCAGAGCCATTGCAGAACGAGGAGTTACTGTATCCTTTGTAGCCCCTTCTACTCATATTCAGCAAATCCTGCATCGTGTTGATGGATGGGATCCTCACAAGTTCGATATTCAGTTCAGAGAACTACCCATGCCCATTCTCTCTGGTGGGGAACCAGATCTTGAAAGCAGTCATATGTTTCCTGTTCATTTGATTCCTCTGTTTGAAGCTACAGAGGATGCCCTAAGCCCTAATCTGGATCTCTTAGTGGGTTCTATTTGCTCTGAGAGTAAAAACAGGGTCGTTATTGTGTATGATGCCCCAATGGGATGGGTTCAGAAAGTGGCCACCAAATATGGAATTCCTTCATATGTTTACAGCCCTGCTGGGGCTTATCCAAACTTCTGGTTTGAAGGAGGGGTAAAGGGACAGAGTGCATCTGGGTTGACTGTAAGCATATCATACAAGCGTTGCCTTCCTGAAAGCTATTTGGCCTTCGCTAAGCGTCAAGGTTCTCTCCATGGGCCTGCCAAGGGGCATATATTGAACACCTTCTGTGCGATGGAATCGACATTTATTAGCCGACTGCGCGAGGAGAAGGTTTTTGGGGACAAGCCTGTGTGGACTGTGGGTCCTCTGCTTCCGCACCCATTTTTCTATGATGGACAATGTTTACAAATACAGAGAGCAGACAGAGAGTGCTTGGGATGGTATCTAATCTTTCAAAAAATTACCTTTTTCTTCCTAAAACTGAAAGTAAATGCTTTTGATAATACATTTATTAAGGGATTTCATTTTCAATCTGAATACATAGCAATTAACATCTTTCTGGAATTTGAATGTCGATGAGAACCACCACCCCACAATATGAAACTTATGTTGAAATTTGAATCTGGGTAATCAGAATTACAACCCCACGATTTAACATCTTTGTTGTAGTTAGAGTTTGAATCTGAGTGCTTGATAGGGTATGTAATCTTTGTTTGAGAGGGTATCTAATTTTTTTAAAAATTACCTTTTATCTAAATCACAGTCTTATGATCTAATATTCTTGATGGAGTTTGAATCTTGGTAACAAGAATTACAATCTCACGATTTAACTTTTTTGTTGGAATTTGAATCTTGGTAACAAAAATCACAATCCCACAATTTAACACTTGTTGGAGTTTAAATCTTGGTGACAAGAATCACAACCCCAGGATTTAACACCTTTTTTGGAGTTTGAAGCTTGGTGACAAGAAAGGTGGAGTTTGAATCAACATGATTTAACATGTTTGTTGGAGTTTTAATCTTGATCACGAAAATCACAAGCCCACGATTTGAATCTTGGTAACAAGAATCACAACCCTACTATTTAACACTCATGTTGAAGTCTGAATCTTGATGAGAAGAATCACAGCCCCACAATTTAACACTCTTGTTGAATTTTGAATCTTGGTAACAAGAATCACAACCCCACAATTTGAATCTTGGTGACAAGAACCACAACCCCACTATTTAACACCCTTGTTGAAGTCTGAATCTTGATGAGAAGAATCGCAGCCCTACAATTAAACTCTTGTTGAATTTGAATCTTGGTAACAAGAATCACAACCTCATGATTTAAATTATGGTGACAAGAATCACAGTCTCACAATATAATATTCTTATTGAAGTTTGAATCTTGGTTGCAAGAATGACAACCCTATGATTTAATACTCTTGTTGAAATTTGAATCTTGGCAACAAGAATCACAGATCCCACAATTAACACTTGTTGAAGTTTGAATCTTGGTAACAAAAATCACAAGCCCATGATTGAACACTCAAATTAAATTTTGAATCTTGAATCTTAGTGACAAGAATCACAAACCTACAATTTAAATCTGACTACAAGAATCACAACCGCAGTTAACAGTCTTATTAAAATTTGAATCTTTTTGACAAAAATCACAACCCCACAAACGCTCTTATAGAAATTTGAATTTGAATCTGGATAATCAGAACCACAACCCCACAAATCAACCATCACAGTATAAAAACTTTTAAAAACTTATTTTTTCTGTGCTGCAAATTTATATGATTTTGTGGGCTCATGTTTCCTCAACAGGTTAGAAAGGCAGCCTCCAGCATCGGTTGTCTACGTTTCATTTGGGTCCATGTCTTCTCTGTCGAGGGCACAGATCGTTGAGCTAGCCAATGGGTTGGAGCGCTGTGGACAGCCTTTCCTGTGGGTGCTCAGAATTTCTGATGCAGCCCATTTTTCCCCTGAAGAGCAGTCGGCCTGGATTTGTGAATGTTTGCCAGATGGGTACGAAGGGCGAATAGGGGGGAGGGGTTACATTGCGAGGGATTGGGTACCCCAGCTGGAGATTTTACTTCACAAGTCGACAGGGGGATTTTTATCACACTGCGGGTGGAATTCGACTTTGGAGAGCATCAGTGCGGGAGTGCCCATGGTGGCCTGGCCTCTGCATTCTGAGCAGTTTGCCAACTCTGCTCTGATAACAAGGGAATTGAAGGTGGGTGTGCAAGTGAAGGAATGGACAAATGCAGAGGAGAATGAGTTGGTGGTTGCAGAGGAGGTGGAGTGGGCTGTGAAACGGTTGATGTTGAGTGAGGAGGGAATGGAAATGAGAAAGAGAGCGCAGGAATTGAGAGATGAAGCCAGGATTGCAATAGGTGAACGAGGATCTTCGAGGAAAGATTTAGATTCCCTTCTTTATCACTTTTCTCAACAATTTAGCAATTAGAGCAACAAAGATTGAATAGATTCTGTACGTCTACATAAGTGGATTAAGCTCTGTATGCATAGATTTGATTCACTTGGGCAATCAGGAAATGTGAATTATCTTTCTTAAGTAGATTTGGGAAAGAGTTCTGGTTATTAGAGCAATTAGAGCGTCAGAGATTGAATCGATTTTGCTACTCTAGATTTGTGGATTAAGCAGAGATCTGTTTTATTTGGGCAATTCTGAGGAGATGGGAAACAACTCTCTGGCCAGAGTTGAAAAGGAATCCCTACCACAATGTATTGTATAGGTAATGAAAGATTTTCTCTATCTGAAATCCATCTTAATTCTCAATCTATTATCGAAATCCGTAGGGGTAAATGTAGGAAAAAAAAGGACAAAAAAAAGTGGTCAATCTTGGAGATTTTCTACTATTTCTACAAAATGAAAGAATGGAATGTAGAAATAAAAGAATGTAATGTAAAACATATATGTAATGTAGAAATAAAAGAATGTAATGTAAAACATATCTGAGTTATGTAAATGTCTATGAGTTGTAAGACAAACATATTATGTTTTCTAAAAAATCAATACAAAACTTAACATAATACTGTTTGTTTATTTTATAATGCTTTTTTATAAAACATATAAAATATAACATAAGCAGATTAGATTTTGTATTGATTTTTTTAATAATAATATAAAATATAATACACACATTGTGTAAAATAAATGTAAAACAAAATGTATTCAAATTTTATATTATAGTTATTATTGTAAAACATAACATGTATGTGTTATAATGTGTGCACATGTTTTATTTCTTTTGAATCTAAAATTTTGAGGATCCTATCTATTT
Source organism: Thuja plicata (assembly GCA_018584345.1). NCBI lineage: Eukaryota > Viridiplantae > Streptophyta > Pinopsida > Cupressales > Cupressaceae > Thuja > Thuja plicata. The sequence goes on from MU224205.1 coordinate 1,662,597, forward strand.
GTGTCTTTATATTGCTCTAACATAACATGTATGTGTTATAATGTGTGTACATGTTTTATTTCTTTTGAATCTAAAATTTTGAGGATCCTATCTATTTATGTCTTTATATTGTTCTAATACGTATGGTGTATACACTTAGGTGTGCATGTTATGTGGTGTAGAGGCTTAGTTATGCATTCACTTTAAAAATGATAAAAAAGTTGTTTTTAATATAAACTATAAATATATAATTCTTTTAGCAATTACTCTTAGCTATATTTTGTTTAATATTTTTTAAAACATTTAATATAACAAAAAATAAGGGGCATATATCAAACATTATTATTGTGGTTCAACAAAATCAAGGAAATTAGAAATAAAACACAATTAAACCAACCACAAAAGTCATAAAAATCATGTTAGTAAAATCTTAATCACAACCAATAAGGCTATCAAAACAAAATCTAAAATAAACAATAAATTTGCAAACCAATTTCATGCATTCTTTTGATGGTGCCTAATTGTTTTTTCTTTCTTTTCTAATTTGATATTTTGCTCTTTGTTGACAAATGAATTAATTTGATAGTATAACAGTGAGGATAGTAGAAAATTGTGGTTTCTAAAAATGAGAGAAAATGACTCAATTTATAGACTTTCAATTTGAAATGAATGGATACAATAAAAAGAAAATGAATAAACAGTGGAAATGAAAATGAAAAGCCAAGAAGGAAAGGAAAGGAAAGGAAAGGTTAAAGGTCAATAATAAAAAGAGAAATGAGAATTAATAAAAATCCATTCATTAACATAAAAATGTCTGTTGGTGGAGCGAAACTGCGCTGGGGCGATTCTGTGTTTGACGATCCCGTTCCACCTTGCAGGCCGCAAAGCTGGCCAATAGAGGGATCTTGCTCTAGATCGACCTTTTGGTTCTCAAGTTGATCATGGTTTTCAAGGTTTTTCCTCCCAGGATGTCCGAGCAGGAATTGATTTTCAAAAGGGGAAAAATCCTCAATGGGTTTTTACAGAGGGTAAATGGAAGGACATATTTGATACTGGGGTCTCCATGAATTCCTAGTTCAAGCCGGCGACGGGTAGGGTTAAGAGGAATGGATGCAAGCAAAAAAAACAAATTTAGGGTTTCAAAACCCTAGTCGCCCATTCGACCCTGCACGTGGTCGGGTCTGAACTAGGTCTCTTGCAGCTCCAAAAGATTATGACAACACCACATTTGCAAACATTGTTGCACGGGATGATACAAAGGGTAAGCATGTCTTAAATAAAAATATGGAGTTCAGGGTGAATCATGACTTGGGTATGAGTGATCCTGGTACCTCTAGAGCACCCCAATTTCATGATGGGCAGAATAAAGCATGTGTTAGTCATGTCTATCGTGATTCGAACATGCTTGACCCTTGTATGACTTCTAATGTTTCGCTTTATGATGGGCAACATAAAATAAATAATAGACATGCAAAATTTTCGCCTTCCGTTTCTGAGCAAAGGAAGAATGGATTCTTTAATTATGATAGCCAAAACACCAAGGTTACTGATGGTGTTTCACACAAGAAAATCTGGCTTCTGATTCCTCACATCCATATACCGGATGATCCTGAATGGCGAGGTAAAGATCTTCATGAAAGAGGTATTATTATGAAAATTTGGGGTGAATCGATTGCATTGTCATTACTTTAGAACCAGTTGAAAGAAATCTGGTATGGATTGCTATATTTTCAGGTACTTTCCAATAATATTTTTGTCATCATTTTTGGGAAGATAGAGGCTAAAGATTTTTCTTTATCCAAATCTTTTGTGAATTTGCATAATAATGTTATTATGCCGTTTCCATGGAAACCCTTCTTTCGACAAGATGATTTTGTGCTTGATCTAGTTCCTACATGGTTTTCCTTTCCAAACCTTCCCTACGAGTTTAATGATTTTTGAATTGTGAAGGAGATTGCGAATTATGTTAGCACCTTTATTCAGACTGATAGGTCATTAATTCTGAACTCTCTCATGGTATCTTTTTGTGTTTTACTGGCCAAATCTGTTGTTGTGCCTCATACTTGCAAATTTGATTCACCATTTGGGTCATGAAAACAATCTATAATTAAGGAGTCTAACATTGGCCTTGCATCCATCATTATAGATACAGAGTTATTTATTAAATTTCCTAAAGCAACTTTGCGGGTTTTTAATGATTTTGAAAAGCATCCGGCTTTGGCTAATCATGCTCCTGATACTAGTGGCCAGATTGCTATGGAGGTTGCATTGCATTCTCATTCACAAGTTATGACTACACCACCATCGGTTTGCATATTAACCTCTATTGTTGAGCCTAGTCTTTCACCTATTCGATCATCACTTGTTCCCCCTCTACACTTGACCCCTGCTCCCACTTCTACGCCTCCCATGATTACCTTTCTACCATTGGATAAACTTTTGACTTATTTTTCATCCTCATTTCCCTCAATCCCTTCCATATTACCTATTCCTCCTCCTTTACATTCTTCCCCACCTCACAATCCATCTCTTAGACTTCCCACACCTCCAGCTCCTCCATGTCTAGAGGATAATCTGTTTCTCATCAAACCGTCTAAACAGTTGGTGTCTCAAGTTCAAGAGATTGTTGTTAAGGCAAATGTGGTATTAGATGAACATATTACATATTCTATGATTGAAAATATAGATGCATCTTTATCCTAGTTACACTGCAAAGGAGAGATTCCAACTTCCGTGAATCCCTATGATATTCTTTCCTCAGATCTGGATTCCTCCTTACATGAAGTATCGGTTCATTGCTCTCCAACTTTACCGGTTAAATTTTGGGACAAGGCCACTTCTCCTTGCTCTATCTTTCAGTCGCCTTCCCTGAAAGCTTCTCCAAAATCTGCTGCTAGATAGAAAGGCAGACCTTTCAAACTAAGACCCGAACAGAGATTGATGCAGGAATTCAAGCTACCTTACCCTCTACTTTTCAGCGGGGCAAGAAGGGTAAAAAGAAAACATCTCTTAGTCCTCCCACCACAAGGTATACTTGAACTAAAAGGAGCCTCCAGCCTGAGTATGCTGGAGGTGTCACTTCTAACACTAAAAAGACTCAGTAAAGGAGGGGAAGCAATTCTTCTTCTCTGGATCAATGAAGATCATTTCATGGAATGTTTATGCCCCTAACAAAAAGAGGCTCATAAAGAGCCAACTACTGAACTCCAAGTTTGGTATTGCCCTTATTCAAGAAACAAATTTTTTGGATAATGTTGCCTCTACCTTCTTTTAATCATGGAATTTGGGTCAATTTGGACCTCCCCAGCATATGGTTCTTCGGGGGGCTTGCTATTCTTTGGAATCGTAATAAAGTTGTTGTAGACCTTATTTCTAAAGGGAAACATTGGATGCTTTCAATAGTTAAAAGTTGTACTTCAGATCTACCTGTTTGGCTATTTAATATTTATGCTCCCTCGGGTATTGTTAACAAGACCAAACTATGGGGCATCCTTGGCAAACTAATTGAGGTTTTGCACAAGGAACTACTCATTTGGGTGGGGATTTTAATGCCATTTTGTGCAATGATGAGAAGGTTAGGGGGATCATCCCTTCAGCTAAGGTAATGATTGATTTCAAATAATTCATTATGGATAATAAACTTATGGATGTCTCTCCCAAAATGGGTAGATTCCCATGGACAAATTGGAGGTCATATTTTTGTCATATTGCGGAGAGGCTTGACTATTTTCTCCTATTTGATCATTAGTTGAACATTGATAAGGATTACTATTCTTCAATTTTGACATATTTTTGGCTCTTATCATTATCCTATTTTGTTGGACATTGTTGAATCATCCCTTCACCATAAAAGCTCTTTTAAGTTTGAACTAATGCGGTTTAGGGATTCTTCCTTTCTCCCTCTTCTCAAGTTTTGGTGGGAGAATTCTCCTCATTTGAAAGGAACACGATTTCTTAGATTGGTTAAATGATTACAATTGTTAAAGGTAAAAATAAAGGAATGGAACATTAATCATTTTAAAATATTTTTCACGAGAAGTCCCGTATTGAGTCTAAGATTCATGCCTTGAATGAACATATTATCTCATGGTATGGACCCGAATAAATTTGCTAAAGAGAAAGAACTTAGGAGGAACTTCTTGCAAGAGAGGAGACTCATTGGAAATAAAAGTCTTGAGAGATATGGTTAAATGAGGGTTCAATAGAAACACCAGATTTTTCCACGCATCTGCTAAATTAAAGAGACTTAGAAATAAGATCTTTTCTATTGATTCCTCTACTGGTGTAATTGAAGATGAGGTTGACATTGCTATTGAGGGAATTTATTTTTTTACCAATCTCTTATCAAAAGATCAGAATTTTCACATTGATTCTATTTTGGATTCAATCTCTTTGTGTATATCTCAAGCTGATAAGTCTAGGTTGATGGCCACCTTTTCCCTCTAAGAGCTTAAGGAGGTGGTCTTTTCATTGGCTCCGGATAATGCCCCGGGGCTTGATGACTTTACGATTTTGTTCTTTCATAAATGTTGGGATTTTATTGGTTTAGATCTTTTGTTGGCCCTTGAAGAATCTAGACTGAATAAAACCATGCTAAAGGAACTTAACAATACTTGGATTACATTCATTCCAAAAAAGGAGGATCCTAGATCATTTGCAGACTTTAGACCAATTTCTTTATGTAACTCCCTATACAAGATATTTACTAAAGAGATTTTAGTCCACTTGGCTAAAATTCTCCCCAAACTCATATCGGAAGAACAAGGTGGTTTTGTTCCCGGTAGGGAAACTCCTGAAGGTGTCATTTTAGCTCATGAGATTTTACATTCGATTTCATGGGAAAACAAACCTACAATGATTTTAATATTAGACATGATGAAAGCATATGACCACGTGGAGTTGATTGGGATTTTTTGATTAATCTACTAACTAGATTTTGTTTTCATTCTAAATAGATTTATTCATGTATCTCATCACCCACGTTCTCGGTCATCATTAATGGATCCCCCCCGGGGTTTTTAACTTCCTCTAGAGGAATCCAATAGGGTGATCCTCTATCACATTTTCTATTCACACTGATGGTAGAAGGAATTAGTAGATCCATTATCCATGCTAGAACATTTGTTTTATGGAAAGGTATTAAACTTGAGGTTGATAACAGTTCTCATACACATAATTTGTTTGTTGATGATACACTTTTGTTTGGTCAATCTTCTATGGTTGAATCTCGTGCCATCAAGGATATCATAGATAATTACTCTAAGGCCTCTGGCCAATTGGTTAATCTAGCGAAATCAAAAATCCTTTTTCTTAATGTTTCTTCTTTGGTTCAGCGGAGACTAATTTCATTTTGGGGCTTAGCGGTATGTGAGTTTCCCTGCCGTTATCTTGGGATTCCTTTTTTCAAAGGATCAGAGAAACATAATTTTTAGGATAAAGTGATTTCATCCATTTCCCAAAAGATTCTATCATGGAAACATAAGTGGTTTACTTTGGCTAGTAAGATCCTCATGATTAAGACAGTTCTAAATGCTATTCCAATATATCTAATGTCTGTCCTAAACATGCGTAAACGCTCAATACAGGAATTGTAGTCCATAATAAAAGACTTTTTAGGGCTGAAAATGTTACTCAGAAGAAGAAATTGCCTTTGATTTCTTGGCATAAAGTATGTCGACCTAAATTTGTACGAGGTGTGGGAATCATAGATCTATCCCTTCAGAATAAAGATCTAGGGGCTAAACTATTATGAAAATTTTATCAGAATCCGCACTTGAGATGGGTCAAACTCATGACTCCCAAATATTTGGATTCTCCTGAAAGGAAGAGGATTTTTACTACATCATCTTTACTAAGAGGCTCTGCAATATGGAATTTCTTATATTCTTGTAGGGATTTACTTCTCCCATCCTTATCTTGGCTTATTCATAGTGGTTCTAAGGCTAGGTTTTGGGAGGATTTGTGGAATAGTCATAAACCCTTATGTCAAGTCCATAATTGGACTCCCTTGGATGTTCAACTAAAATTGGAATTGGGAGATAAAGTTTGTGATTATTTTCTTTTAAACAATGGAATTGTATGTTGGAAAGATATGTCTCAGTTCTCAGATTCGTTGGGATTGATATCTAATCTCTCTACGGAGTTAAGTTCCTGCATTATTATCCCATCTTCACTTGATGATGAGCTCATTTGGCTCGGCTCTTCTTCAGGTCAATACTCGGTGAAATCAGGCTATGAGTCTAATTTTCCCATTGATCAGCTCAACTATTGGCCTTCTAGATTTTTGTTTGGAGTAGTCTGTCTCCCTAAGGCGGGTGCTTTTGCATGGCTTGCCATTCAAGATAGAGTTTTAACCAGGGAACATTTGGACAGACTGGGAATCACATCTTTTTTGCCTTGCACCTTTTGTCGTTTTTTTATAGAATCATCAGATCATTTGTTTTTACATTGACCTTTTGCTTTGGATTGCTAGTACTGGCTGTTTGCTAAACTAGGTTAGATTGTTGCTGTGGGTCCCACTCTATGTGAACATTTTTTGAGTTGGCCCTCCTTGCATAAATCTTCTACTTTTCCTCCTCTCTGGGATATTTTTCCTTCCATTCTTATTTGGAATATCTTGCTTGAGAGAAATGAATGGATCTTCAGGAAGAAATATTCTCCATTGGCTGATGTTTTATATAAAATTGAAAAATCTATATTCGAAGTCATGATATCTTATCATACTAAGAATATTTATTCATCTAAATCATTTTCTAAATGGGATTTATATATACAAGACAATTAGCCTCTTCTTCAATCCTTACCACTTCCCGGTTGTCAGTCCAATAAGAACTCTCAGTTTTCCAGAGCGCAAGCTAGGTGGTTTACCCCCCCACCCCCCCCAAGTGATTGCTACAAGCTAAATTTTGACGGAGCCTCAAGGGGTAACCCTGGGGTATCATGTGCGGGAGCCATTATCTATAATTCAGAAGGTAATTTTATCATGGCAATATGTAAGAAATTGCCCCCTGATTCCAATAGTCTTGTAGAGCTGGAAGCTCTTATCTCGGGCCTCTCCTATGCTCTTTCCTTAAAGATTACCAAATTTATTGTTGAAGACGATTCTATGGTTGTTTATAACATTGTTAAAAAAGGTAAATCTAAATGTTGGAAATTGCAATTTAGACTTGATACTATTTTAGAATATTTACAACACTTTCAATCTTTTGAGTTTCATCACTGCTATAGAGAGGCTAATTAGGCTGCTGACTTTTTGGCTAATAAAGCTATCGATGATCCACTTCCTTTGTTGTAAGTGAATGAACAATTTTTTGTGCATATAGAATAAATCTCCTTATTCTCATCAGGATGGATGAACTCTCATCCATTCTGGTGGGGGTAATGCATTATTTTATTGCTCTTTATAATGGTTTCTTTGCTTTATCAGTGATAAATAATTTTTTTGGTTTTATTTTTCTTTATCCCTCCTTATCCAATTGCATGGAGCAAAGTTGTTTAGTAAGATTCATTTATACATTATTGGATTAGGTGATGCGGAAGGTGTTGATTACTTTGGTTCGGGCGAAGAAATACAATACCTCTTCACTCCCATCCCATTGTGATATAATGGTTTGGTGGGTATAAGTATCTCTGACCTGGTTCTATGGCAAAGGTCTTGGGGGTATGGCTTCACTAAAACATTGGAAGATCATTTTTTTTCTTTTATATCAACAACCGCTATCTGCCATGGTGCTTGAGTTTTTGAAAAATTGATAGTCTTCTTCTTACGTGCTCTCATTAATTATTGATTATTTGTGTTTGCTGAAATAAGTATTGGTTTTAGTGTGGAAAGCTATTTATTCCATCAAGTATTAATTTTGTTCGAATTATGGTAATGACTTGGCATTTTTGCTGAGTTTGAATGTCTTATCATCTATAATGCATTAAAGATGGTACTCTTGACACTCTCACCTCCAATTTGCTATTTTTTGTGGGTCTTTTGCATTTGAACATATTGGCATTTCATTAAGCTGAAGAGCCATTGTTGGGTCTAGTATCACTCCATGATTAACTTTTTAAGTCTCCTTGGTGGAATTTCTCCCCTTGCTTCTTGGTTGGATCCATTGGAATAGGTTGTTTAGTTTTAATCAAATTACAAGTTTCCATGATTTCACTTTGATATAATTTTGGGGATTCGCCCGCAAAAAAATTGATCTACTTATGTTAACTTTTATTTTTAAGAGGTTTGTTTTACTACCCATGAAGGTGTTCACTGAAAACTGCATACTAAAAGGTTATGGTTGTTGTTTTTAACTAGGTCTCTGTTTGGTACAATTATCTGTGCACTTGAATTGGGCTTGGTATGGCGGTTACGTGTGCTTTGGTATTCGAATCAATTGTGCGAACTTTGTCCCTAATTCCTTCCTTCATAATGGGGTGGATGATTCTTCTTGCCTTCTCATTTTGCTTTGGTCTCTTACTATTGCTTAGTTTACATTTTCTACTAACTTTACTTTCTATTCGCCAATATTTCTAATATTGTTCTTAGCCAAATGTTGAGGAGGTGTATATGCAGGTGTCTCATCTATGGTTACTAGTTTGGTCTAGGTGGATGATTCTAGGCTTCACGAATGTCAGATGTATTGGTGATGATATTCTTCCAGTCCCCCCTTCTGATTCTTGCACCATATCTAGAGGATCAACTACATCTGCTTGATGAGGATACTGGTTCAGGTAAGGTTCTCAGCCTGGTTATGGTGGATGAGAGACAAACTTCTTCAGTGGCAACATCTGCATCTTCTGGGTCCCCTTCTTCTTCATTCCCCTTTCTCTCTGGTGGGTCTTTCTCAAATATAATGGGCCAATAGGGATTGTATGGGTTTTTTTGACATTATTTTGGAATGCTCGATGGGTTTTGTGGTGGGTTTGTGAACATGATCGAGTGGGGTTCTCATTTTGGCTTGGTTTGGGTAGACTAGTAGGTTAGTATATCAACTTATTTGCACGGGCTGCAACCAAAAGTTTTCTTCCTAGTTCTTTCCTGCCAGTATGCTTGCTTGAACTAGGTCTGTAAAATTTTTAATATTATTATTAATAAAATATATCGTAGCCTAGCCACTTTTACCCCAAAAAAATCCATTTATTAATTCCCTCCAAAAGTGACAAAAAGACAAGGAAGAAGAAAATACAAAATAAAATAAAGCAAGAGGAAAGGTTAAGTGGAAGATGAAAAGAAAAGCTAAAAGATATTATTGATTTCCCCCTATAGTAATAATTAGCCAATTAAATTATGATAAAAGGATTAAAGAGATAAATAAATTCAACATATTTATTTATCCTAAGGAGGACATGTTAGGATAAAGGGGGGTGAACTAATTAAAATATTATTTCTGTAAGACACTAATGACAAATTAAATAATTGTTAAAATTATTTAACTAGACTAATTGACAAAGATTGACAGGGGATAAAATAAATGATAAAACAATTTAATAGGGCTAATGATCAAAGAAAAAATCAAAAGGAAATGACAAGATCAAAGGACATGATTAAAATTAATTAAATAATTGACATTATTTTATTAATGGACAAATGAGACAAAATTGAAAAATGATGAAGATTGAATGCGCAATATAAAAGACATGCTAAAAAGGGGAGTCAAGGAAATTTACCATTTTTAGGTGTCTACATTTTGCCCCTTTTTGAGACAATGTGACTCTGAGCCTTGTTTCAAAGAAAAATTGAAAAATCACATGAAAAGTGTGACTCAGACACAATAGGCTACAAGGGCGCCCCCTTAAAAAAATTAGACAAAAAATAAGAAAATAGGCAAATTTGTCAAAAATTACGTCACAAACACAAGACCAAAAAGAACACGAGAGTGACAAAAAGGAAGAAAAAAACCAACTAAAAAAGGGACATAAATCAAACAAAAGGAAAAAAAATCCTTGTTTTTCTTTATAAGTGCATTATTTGTCTTTTTAGAGCTTTTTGCTATATTAAATCATATGCATCACATCGTGACATATATGAAGTTAGAGCGATCTTGTAATATTTTTTGCATGAAAATAGACATGATGCAAACACAGAATGCCCCAATCTCTCCTAAAATATATGTATATTAAAGGTCAAGGTATGTGTGGCAGTCACCAAGTGAACATGCCAATACAAGCACCCATGACATAGATGTCCTAAAAATTAATGAAAACATCCTATAAACATAAGTCAAAGCCAAAAATAAAATACCATGAACCATCCTAGTGACTCTTACCACTCACTACTCAAGGAACATGACAACAAAATAAAATCAATAAAGATAAGATAAAGAAAAATAAAAAATCATTGTAGACACCCTAAAATGGACAGACTTGCGACCATATATTAAATTACTAATTTTATTCTATTAATTAATGGTTTTTTAATCGTTAATTAATCATCTTATTTCATCTAAATCCAATCATCTAATCATTCAATCATTTCCCCAAAATTAATTAAATAATTAATTTTATTTAATTAATCAACCTTAATTAATTAATCTTTATTAATTAATTAAATTCAATTTCCTAAAGTTTAAAATCAAATATTTAAACTTATTAATTTATTCTTCTAATTAAATTAATTTAATTTCATTCAAATATTCAATTTTAAATCAAAATAGAATTGAATTATCTCATGTTTGAGTATTTTAATTTCTAAAATTAAATAAATAATCAAATAAATCAACTCTTCAGTTCCAAGAGGTAACTATCATTCTACTCTTTAGTTCCAAGAGGTGACTCCAAACCTTCTCTTTAGTTCTAAAAGGCAACTCACAATCAACTTTTCACTTAACTAAACTATCCTCTCTTTTCTTTAGTTAAAGAGGTGGAGTTTACTGATTGCTTCTCCATTTCCTTTTGATCTCAACCATTCATCCTCCAATTTCTGGGTTCAATCTCATCCATCTAAATCATTTTCCATATTCTATATAATCAACCCTTCTCAACCATTTGAAGGATCCACGATTTCAAGCTTTGTGCATAATTACTCCGAAGGATTCTTATACGAAGCACCAAGCGAAATCATTATTACGTTGATCTCATTTTATCAACACTCCCAAGTCATAGACGCTACCGATACCAATACTAAACACCATTCACACAACATTTCAGAAGGAGTAGAGAGAAGCAATAGAAGCTTCAAGCATTGTGGTTTGCATCTGTTTGATTTCCTCTATTTTGCTTGTTATTTTATTGTCCATATATTCATTTTTAGTAGTTTCAATTGCTTTCCCCTATTGCAAATCGGTGCTACTAACCCTCGTTATTGAGTGCACAGGATTGTATCTATACATTTTGGTGAACCTGACATGAATTGCACAACCCGATAATTGCTCGTAGACGACAAACAAAATTTCCTGGCTTCGGTCGTACGACCGTAGTTTCATTTTTTTAAATTTTGTCGATAAATTCTATAATTTTGCAATTGACGGAAGTTTGTCGCAATTGACAGAAGTTTATTGTAATTGCCTGGTTTATTACCACAATCGCTCTCTGTTATTTCATAATTGCTTATTGTATTGCATAATCAAATTCTATCATTTTCCAGTCTCTGGTTTAGGTATTGTTTCACAATTGACATACAAATTTTACAATCACTAGAGCTATTTCGTAATCGCAGGATAATTTTGCAATTATCAGCACTGTTTCACAATCGACAAATCTGTTTCACAATTACTAGCATTGCGCCGCATTTGACAAAATAATTTCGCAATTGCAGATCTTATTTCACAACTGTCAAAATTATTTTGCAATTGCTTTGTTTCATCATTTTGTTAATCAAATCTGATTTTTTTTGGTTTCTATGCAGGAATGAACAAATGAAATATGGAAAAAAAGATAATCATACGCACCCCGGGGTTTAGGTCATGGAAAGCATCCATAAGAAGAGTCTCTCATTACTACACACAGCAAAAGGCAACCTTGGCAATCACAGCTGAAGATTAAAGTGAATCCTTCAACAAGTATATTGATTCTCTCAAGCGTTTTTCAGCCAAATACAAAGTTACCATGAGCCTTAATGGTCTTAATAATCTAGGCGTTTCTGAATATTGTTCATTTTGATTGTTAGGATTTTTCAGTACTAATAGTTTCTTGACAGTTTGTGGCGTGGAAATAGTTTAATTTTACCAAATCTAAAATTGATTCATTTGTCCTTGTGGTGCTTAAAAACAACATTGTATACCCAAACAACATAATCTCATCTTCCGATTCGGTGCATAAAATTGAAATGGTGGTTAAAAATTGAACAAGGAAAAGAATCTTTGAATTTGGTGCATCTAAAATTGAACAATACAATCTCATCTTTTGATTTGGTGCTTAAAATTGACGTGGTGGTTAAATATTGGACAAGACAAAGAATCTTTGAATCTGGTGCATCTAAAATTGAACAAGAAATCATCATTTGGTTTGGGCTTAAAATTGAACTCGTGTGCATGTATGGATGATAGCTCGGTTCACATTTGATATTTGTGTTGGAGATTTACTTCTGGCAGCTAGTTGATTGTATGTTTGTCATTGATGACAACATATAATATGCAATAGTGTTCTGTATGTACTTATCAGAATGATATTACCAAGCCTTGTGCGGTTATATATTCATGTTGTAGACATGTTGTTTATTTTTTGTTCATACACGCAGACTCAGATATGAAGTTTCAGTTGTGTTGTGTAATTCTGTTAGTGGTAGTTACAGTTCTGGAGTTTGTCTATACAAAGCCGACGTATTGCATTGGTTCTTGAGTTGTGCCTATCTTCAGGATATGCGTGTGTATATTCAAGATTAGTTATGAGTTGTTGATATTTATCTAAAGGTGCCAAACCTGTTTCAAAAAGATTGCATTGTTAGAGTTAATTTGGTGAGGCCAACTTTGTGAAGCATCGCGTCTATTCAGTTTATATTGCGTGGTTGCAATTATGCTTGCGTGATTAGTTAAGCCGACAAGGATGTTATGAAGAGTTGCTTAACAGGTCCCATGATCCCATACTTTGAGGAAGATACTTATAATAGTTCATTTGTGGAACGCTAAGTGTGAATGATAAGAAAAGAGACAAAAAAAGTACAGAGCAAAATATCAGTGTGTTTCATTCATCAAGGATCTATGTGAAGAAGCAGTGGAAGATTACAATACATTGGAACTGATCAAAACAATAGGTCTACTCTACAGTTCATCATCAGATATAGTGCATATCTGTTTTATAGAAGGTTGTAGCCTTCACCATTGAAGTAGTGAGCTTTTGGAGAGTGAGTCCTCACCCCTAACATGGTTATTTGTAAAAGACTCCTAACAGGGTCAGACCCTTAACCAGGTCACTAAACTTATTGCATTGTAAAGAACAACTCCTAACAGGGTTGCAAGATCTTCTAACATGGATTATTATAAACAAGTATAGTTCATTGTGGTTGTTAATTCCCACTTGGGTTTTTACCATTTGGTTTCCCCGTAACCAAATTGTGGTGTTGTCTATTGTGTTATCTGAATGTGCATTTACTTTATTATATTCTGGAGTTAATAAGTGCAAAGAATTAAATTAGGTGATAACTGATTCACCCCCCCCTCTTAGTTATCCTTTGGGACTATTCTAACAATTGGTATCAGAGCCAAGTGCCTTGAAGAAGAAGCCTAACAGCTTAAGGTCGATTAGATGACATACTTCAGAAAAGAGAGTCCTAAGTTCGATGGAGAAAATTATCTGGATTGGAAGAACAAAATGATAACACATTTACAGTGTGTTGGTTTTGACATCTTTGAGATAGCCACACAAGAAGTTGCTATTCCCTCTCTAAAAGACCTCTCAAGAGATGATGCTACTAGTAAACAGAAGGATACATTCATAGCTAATGCAGTTGCCAAAGAAGCCCTCATAAGTGCACTATCTGACAGTGAATTCTCTGAGATCAAGAAGGTAGACAAAGCATACACAATATGGAAGTATTTAGAAGACATATTTGAAGGAGATATCCAAGCAAAGAATGCACGCAGGAAGAAATGGAAAAAGAAATACAACAATCTTGAGATGTTACCTGAAGAGAACATCAAAGCCTACAATCAGAGGATAAATGAAGCAGTTTCTGGAATCAGAAACAATGGTGGAGAAATTTCAGAAGAAGACATAATGGACAAGCTGATGACTACATTGAAAGTAGACTATGAGAGCAAGATCAATATTCTGGATGAAACCATGCAATTTTCAAAGGACTTCAAGAGACTTTGATCAGTAAAATCTCTGCATTTGGGATATCAAGATTGAAGACTGAACCCAAAAGTGAAACACCTTTCAAAGCCTCATTCCATGATAAGAAACCTTTACACATCTCTAGCAGTAATGAGAAAGAAGAAGTTGATGAAGAACTAGAAGAAATCATTGCCATGATTGCTAAAAGAGAAAAGAAAGGCAAAGAAAAATATGAAGGACAACTTCCATTCAAATGTTTTTCATGCAACAAGATTGGTCACTTTGTTGGAGATTTGTTTATGTGCAGTTGATTGATTGTATGTTTGTCATTGATAACAACATATAATATACAGTAGGGATTTTGTATGTACTTATCAGAATGATGATATCAAGCCTTGCGTGGATATATTCAGGTTGTAGACATGTTTAGTATGTTATGTTCATACACGCAGACTTAGATACGATGTTTCAGTCAAGTTGTATAATTCTGTTATTGGCAGTTACAGTTCTGGAAGATTATCTGTTTAGAGCCGACTTACTTAACGTGTTTCTTGAGTTGTGCCTATCTTCAGGATATGCGTGTGTATATTCATAATTAGTTATGAGTTAACTATGTTTGGTTAAATGTGCCTATCATGTAACATCAAGAACATGCTATTTGAGATGATTTGGTGAAGCCGACTTAGTGAAGTGTCACGTATGTTCAATTTGTGTTGCATAGACTTAATATTGTTTGTGTGCTTAGTTAAGCCAACAAAAATATTGTTGAAGTATTTCCAAGAGCCGTCATGACCCTCTACTTTAAAGAAGATACTTATAGTAGTTCGTTTGTAAATGCAAAGTGTGAATGAGAAGAATAAAGATAGAAAAAGTACAGAGCAGAATATCAGAGTTGTTTCACTCATCAAGGATCTATGTGAATAAGCAGTTGAAGATTACAATACATTCGAACTGATCAAGACATCAGGTCTACTCTACAGTTCATCATCAGATATAGTGTATATCTGTTCTACAGAAGGAAGTAGCCTTCACCATTGAAGCAGTGAGCTTTTGGACAGTGAGTCTGCACCCCTAACAGGGTTATTTGTAAAAGACTCCTAACAGGGTCAGACCCTTAACCAGTTCACTATACTTATTGCATTGTAAAGTACAAATCCTAACAGGGTCAGACCCTTAACCAATTCACTATACATATTGTATTGTAAAGTACAAATCCTAACAGGGTTGAAATATCTTCTAACAGGGATTACTATAAACAAGTATAGTTCATTGTGGGTACTAATTCCCACTGGGGTTTTTACCATTTGGTTTCCCCGTAACCAAATTGAAGAGTTGTCTATTGTGTCATCTGTATGTGTATTTACTTTATTGTATTCTGAAGTTGATAATCTGAAAAGAATTAAAATTGGTTGATAACTGATTCACCCCCCTCTCAGTTATCCTTTGGGACTATTCTAACAATTGGTATCAGAGACAAGTGCCTTGAGGAGAAAGCCTAGCAGCTTAAGGTAGATCAGATGACATACTTCAAAAAAGAGAGTCCTAAGTTCGATGGAGAGAATTATCTGGATTGGAAGAATAAAATGATAACACATCTACAGTGTGTTGGTTTTAATATCTTTGAGATAGCCACACAAGAAGTTGTTATTCCTTCTTTAAAAGACCTTACAAAAGATGATGCTACTAGCAGACAAAAGGAAACATTCATAGCTAATGAAATTGCCAAAGAGGCCCTTATAAGTGCACTATCTGACAGTGAATTTTCTGAGATCAAGAAATTAGACAAGGCATACACAATATGAAAGTATTTAGAAGACATGTTTGAAGGAGATATTCAAGCAAAGAATGCATGCAGGAAAACATGGAAAAAGAAATACAACAGTCTTGAGATGTTACCTGAAGATAACATTAGAGCCTACAATCAAAGGATAAATGAAGCAGTCTCTAGAATCAGAAACAATGGTGGAGAAATATCAGAAGAAGATATAATGGACCAAGCTGTTAACCACCTTAACATCAAACTATGAAAACAAGATAAGTATTCTAGAAGAAACCATGCAATTCTCACAATACTTCAAGAGAGAGACTTTGATCAGCAAAATTTATGCATTTGAGATATCAAGATTGAAGAATGAACCTAAAAGTGAAACAACTTTCAAAGCCTCAGTCCATGGTAAGAAATCCTTACACATCTCTAGCCATAATGAGAAAGAAGAAGTTGATGAAGAACTAGA
>MU224205.1:1691827-1724902 GCA_018584345.1 Thuja plicata
AATGATCAAACCTTAGAAAATATTGAAATAATTGAATAATTGAATTAATTACAATTTGATCAAGGAAATTAATTTGAATTGAAAATGTTTCAAAGCATTGATTCAGGAAATTTGATAAAATGATAAAATAATAAATGAGGCCCAAAGTCTAGGCGACCATTTTAGGGTGCATACAATATGTACCAATATAAGGAACTCAAAGGCAAATCCTTACACCAACCACGACACAAAGATTCAATGTCGGGAATGTTCCTCAATCTCCAACAGACGTGCTGATACAACAAGTGTAGAATCTACAAATGCAAATGATGGACATACAAAATCAAGGACAAACCAAGTCTTACACAACAAAGGACTTGTACCCATATTTATTTGATCATTTGTTGCACATGTTGCCATTTCCCACACACTTCTCTGTGCCTAAATTTGACAAATAGAGAGGCAATACCAATCTTGTAGATTACATTAGGGAATTATTTCCTAGCTGCATTGAAGTCACACATGATGAAACTTACTTAATGCAACTGTTTCCAAAATATTTAGCCAGACCAACAATGGAATGGTTCTCACACTTACCCCATGGAATTCAATCTTGGGGAGAATTTCCTGAATTTTTTTTTGCTCACTTCCATCATAACATAGAACACAAGGTCAACATCAAGAACCTTTGTGACATTAAGCAAAAAGATGGTGAATCCTTTGTTAAATTTTTACAAAGATGGAGAAACACTGCAAATAGAATAATGTATGATGTTCCTAAACAAGACCTAATAGTCATGTTCATCGATAATTTGATCCCATACATGTCATTCACGTAAGAGCTACACCTCGATCCAAATTTTGAACAACTCATAGAACAAGGAGTTTGATGTGAGAAAAACTTGGTCAAGAGAAGAATCCTTGCAGATCCTACCCAAATGAGCATAAACAAGAATGCAATGAATAAGGCCAAATGGTGGAATAAGAATAGAATGTCACCAACAATGGTGTCATTGATGTCGAAATAATTAATTATGCTCAACCCAAGGTTTTATTACAAGGAGCACCCATGATGAATAAAAAAACCATGGTGCACACTCAAAAAACAAATAGTCAGATTCAAACACCCACTACTCAAGAAATAGCTGTGTCCCACAACCAACCCAACACACAATGCCCACAAAGGTTTCCTTTTCCTTAACATGACTACACACCATTATGAGAGTCGATAGAATCAACACTGAAAATTTTGATTTAAACCAACAATATCACTCTACCAAAAATCAGAGAGTAAGGACATGGTGCTGTGAAACCCAAGTAGTGGAACGATAATGAATCTTGTGAGTATCATTAGGTCAAAGGATACAATACCTCCAACTAATATCAATTTAAAAATAGTATACAAGACCTAATCGACCAAAGAATCATTGATGTCATAAATACCCAGTCCAAGGGTACAATTGATCACACTATCTTCAATAATACATTTCATGACCATAATAAAGGGAAAGCCTCCACGTTTGGTGGATAGTCGAAGAAAGTGAACTATACCTATGCTAACTCTGATAGCACCATAAATTGCATAAATCCTTTAGACAACCAAGTTTCTACGATTACTATCAGAGATACCAATGTCAAATGCGCTATCAAAACATGACGTTCCAATGTTTCTTTTTAAGGAATTCCTTCCACCTCAGCTACCCTAGCTAATTCCACAACAATTCTGATTCCAAAATCCATTTTGGTGGATAACCTAAAGTGCACACCTACCCAAATCTCCATGTTTGAACTATTGCACATATCCCCCAACATAAGCAAGCTATTGACCAAGCCCTTCAAAATGTAGCAGTCCAACGAGACATAACTATGAAGAATTTCCAAACCGTGGTCAACGATATTGCAGCCAATAAACATGCCACATTTATAGACCATGATGTGCCACCACACAAGCCTTTTCACAATGATCCCCTGCATCTTCATATCCAAGTGCATAAACATATGATCTGAAGAGTCCTCATTGATGGTAGGGCTGGGTTAAACATATGTACTCTTAAAGTTATGAAAACCTTGGGATATTCATAATCTAGCATTGATGTCACCAGGAGGATCAATATTAGGGCGTATGATGAGGAAGAATGGTCATCAAAGGTATACTCATCTTACCAGTCAAGATAGGGCCATTCATAAAGAGAACTCCATTTCAAATCCGACCTTGAATTAGGATATGACATGTTGCTCAGAACGCCATGGATACATGAAATGCAAGCTGTCCCTTCAACTTATCACCAGTGCATAAAATTTCCCTACCAAGGAGCAGAGATCATCATTGAGGGAGATCCCAACCCATTACAATATTGCAACACCATAAGAGGCAGTATACACAATCAGGTACCCTCGAATCAGGAAGCAAGTATTCCTTCCGCTTTTGATTCCATTCCTAAGGAAATTCCAAGAAAGGTGAGTAAGATATCAATCAGAGACAAAGGGTGTGGTGAATATAGATATGAATAAGCCTTTACCATCACCAACATGCCTCAAACTCCTAGATCATATGGAATGCCTAGACCAGTGGAAACAATTGAAACTATGGAACTAGTGTTATTCAAGAATTCACCAACCACATTTGTCAAATGGGGAGACATAGATGAAGAAAACCCCTTTGATCCAAACATCAACACTTGGTTGTATCAATATTCCTGATAGGTACCTCAAGCATAGATACCTTTATCATAATATGGAGATGGTTATACTATGCTGCAAAAATATGGATATGATGGTAAGACTAGTTTGGGGGCAAGACAATAAGGATTGATATAATTATCTTTACCGAAAACCCAAAGGAACAAAATAGGACTAGGACATGGTCAAAATAGAACCAATACAAGCATCTGAGATATACCAGTAGACTCACAACAAAAATAAACTGGGGGAAAAATCTAGAACATGGCCTAATCAATAGTATACTCCAACCATTACTGCCATCGAAAGTGGAATGCTCAAATTCCCAATTCAACCTTAATCAGACTATTGGGGATGATGAGGAAAGTGACACATCTAATGAGCCTTCTAGCATGACTGATTCCCATGAGTATGAGTAGTTATCCGTCCATAACTTTGAGTCACCCATCCTTGAATATTCCCCTCGATCCACTATTACCATGCAACTTGATGAAATGTTTGACCAAATGAACTTACAAGATAAACCCTATATCAATAAGCATGTTGATGTCAATTCCTTGGGTGGTGCGTCTACTTCACACTCCCAGTTTTTTGGAACTATCACCACAATTTTGTTTATCCAAAATGATTCGTCCTCCCACACATATCTTTTTTTAGTCTACCCCAAGTTAATAGATTGGGACCAACAAGGACAACCTGACATGGATATTTTTGAAAATGATGAAGCCATTGCAGATTTCATGGGGCTTCAAGAAGGAATACCATATGGAGATCACAAGGCTGGATTCTCCTTTGACTTAGATAGATCAACATACTTTGGGGAGGAGGCTTCTCTTTCTAGTCATAAAAGAAAATTTAAAAACAAAAAAGAGAAGTCGTTAAGTAAAAATCGAAAGGCACTTTCTGACCATAAAAAAGAAAAGATAAAGGACGTATCTTCCAGTGAAAACCTTTCTAAAGCACCAAAGGATGGAAAGCTATAACTCCTCCCCTTAACATAAGAAAAGTCAGCATTGCTAGTAGAGAAATAGAGGAAGTCAATCTAGGGGATGAAAAAAACCTTAAAAATGTCTATTTGGCTAAATAACTTACACCTAAAGAAAGAGAACAATTCATCTTTTTTATTCAAAGAAAGAAAAATCAACTTTGCATGGTCTTATGTAGACACGCCAGGTCTGGATCTGGAGCTCATAATACATCATCTGCCACTTTTTCCAAATGTAAAACCAGTTAAACAGAGATTAAGAAAGATGCATCCACACATTTATTTACTTGTCAAAGAAGAACTGAAGAAACTCTTAGATGCAGGCTTCATAAGACCTTTTCCATATGCAGATTGGATATCAAATATGGTGCGAGTTAAAAAACATAATGGTTAGATCCATATATGCATAGATTTCAGAGACTTGAACAAGGGTTGTCCTAAGGATTATTTTCCTCTACCAAATATCAACATGATAGTTGATCTAAAAACAAGACATCAAATGTTGTCACTCATAGATGGTTTCTCAGGATATAACCAAATAAAGATTGCACCAAAAGAAGACAACATTCACATGTGCATGAGGAACTTATTGTTGGAATGTGATTCCATTTTTCCTCAAGAATGTAGGTGCAACCTATCAATGAGAAATAACAACAATATTTCATGATTTGATTCATAAAATAGTGGAAGATTATGTTGATGATATACTAGCCAATTCAACACTAAGGGAAACTCACCTACAAGTTTTGGGTTTGATATTTGATAGAATGCAATAATACAAGGTACAACTCAACCAAAAGAAGTGTGTATTTAGAGTTAATGCTGGAAAGCTCCTTGAATTCATTATATGACATAGAGGAATCAAAGTAGATCCAGAAAAGGTTAAGGCCATCCTTGAAATCCCACCACCTAAAAGTATGACACAACTACGGGGTCTACAAGATAGATTACAATCTATCATGAGATTCATCGCCCAACTGGAAGATAAGTGTCATCCATTCCATCACCTACTACATAAGACACAATCTATGTATGGATAGAATAATGTGAACACGCATTTCAAACTTTCAAATATTATCTATTGAAGTCTCCTATATTGGTGCCACCAATTCCAGGGAGGCCACTCCTATTATATATCAGCAACATAATCAACACTAGGTTTTATTTTGGCACAACATGATGATCAGGATAAGGAAAGAACCATCTACTACATCAGCAGAACATTGGTGGGCTACGAGCTAAATTATTCAAAAATAGAAAAGTCATGTCTTGCAGTTGTCTTTGCTTCTCAAAAGTTAAGACATTATATGTTGAGTCATAAAACAAAGCTCATAGCACACATAGATCTATTGAAATACTTGTTGAGTAAAGAAACACTAACAAGGTGACTCTCCAAATAGATCATGATATTAAGTGAGTTTGACATAGAATACATGGATCAAAAGGCTATCAAAGGGTAGGTAATTGTGGATCAACTGGAAGATGCACCAATTCCAAATCATCAACCTATAGTGTTTGACTTTCCAGATGAATTGATCCTTACAATACAACCAGAAATATAAGTCTAGGAGTTATTCTTTGATGGATCATATACGAACCATGGTGCAAGAGCAGGAATTGTACTCATCACTTTTCATAATGATCCAATTCCTATTCTACTCAACTTTCCATGTACAAATAACATAGCTGAGTATGAAGCTCTGGTCATCTGCTTGAAAACAACTATACAATGGAGAATAAATAACTTGAGAGTTTATGGTGATTCCTAGTTGGTTATTGGTCAAGTCAACAATGATTACATGACCAAAGATGAAAAGCTGATCCCATATATAGAGATGATGGACAAATTGCATGCTTCTTTTGAGTATATTGTATTGAACAAGTTCCAAGGGTTCAAAATAAAGCAATAGATGTGATGTATACTATAGCATCTTTTATCGACTTGCTAGGTAACGAAACCGAATTCCAATTTCTGGTAGAAGAATTGATGATACTAGCATATAAGGATCCAATAACAAAGTTAGTGTGTGTCCTTATTGTTTCTGAGTCCCCCTGGTACCATGACGTGTAAACTTACTTGGAAGACAATAACCTACCATCCAACCTATCTAGAAACCAAAAGAAGTCCCTTATCCAACAAGCCTCTAGGTACACCCTTCTCTGTAATACTGTGCATAGAAGAAGTCTAGATGGAATGATTTTAAGATGTCTCACTTCCAAAGAATCCCAGAGAGACTTCTACGAGGTACATGAAGGAATTTGTGGGGCCCACACATGTGGAAATAGTTTAGCAAAGAAGATCATCAGGATATGATACTATTGGTTGAGAGTAGAGACACATTCTGAAAAATATGTTTAGAGGTGCTTAAAATGTCAGATACATGGAGATCTTATTCATGCACCAGTCGAGGACCTTCACCCCATCACTTCAGCATGGACTTTTTCAAAATGGAGATTTGACTTTGTGGGAAAGATTACACCAAATCCTCTAATGGTTATAAATACATAATTAGAGCAACATAATACTTTACCAAATGAGTGGAAGCAATTCTTGTTACATGCATTATTGGTAAACAAATTTCCATGTTTATACTAAATCACATCATTTGTCGGTATGGGATCCCTCAGACCATACTCACTGATCATGTCACACCTTTTCAAAAATAGGATGTCGACGATCTCTGTGAGAAGTTCCAAATAAAACAAGGTTTCTCTTCATTCTACTATCCCCAAGGTAATGGACAAGTTGAAGCCAATAACAAAACCATTATGACGATCTTGAAGAAAATGGTCAATGAATTTGGTCGAGACTGGTATTTTCACCTCAGTGTCGCATTATGGGCATACAAAACAAGTGTAAGAACACCTACATGAGAAAATCCCTTCTCTTTGGTATATGGATCAGAGGCCTTCCTACCCCTCGAAGTTGAAATCCCATCCCTCAGAATATCACTGAAGAATACCATATCAGAGGAAGACTACATAATTTCTAGACTCAGTGAATTGGAATTGTTAGATGAGAGACACCAAAATGCACTGAATCACTTACAAGACTATTAGAATCACCTTAGAAGAAAATAACACAAAAAATTTAGGCCACATACATTTGAGGTAGGAGATCTCGTTCTCATGGAAAATCAGAAGAATCAAGAAGAAAGAGTTAAACCAAGAAAGTTCAAGCCTAATTGGCTAGGACCATACGTCATCATAACATCATGCAACCATGGGGAATATCAACTTAAAATCAAGAAAGAGATTATCTCCCTATTTATATCAACAACATGCACCTCAAAATTTTATATGTTCGAGGTCTCAAATTCAAAAGAGCATATCTAAAGATTGAGAAAAATACAAAAAAATCAAAAAGTACAAATTTTTTTTGATTAAGGTAATTGCAGGTTTTGAAGGGGCCACAAAACCCTTTACAATAGAAAAGATAGATAAAACATTATTATTAGCTAGAAAACATCGACTACCTCAAGAAGACGGTAGAAACAAAAAGGGCACAACCCAAGATATTACAATGATAATCCCCAAAAGTATAAAAATCTACCTTGGTGAAAACCTGGCAATTAGGTGTCTTGGAGACAACAAAAAAATACAAAAAAGAGAAATTAAAGAGAAACAAAATCACTCTCTTAGTGAAAACCTGGCAAACAGGCACTATTGGGTAGGTACCTTTGTGAAAACCTGGTAAACAAGCGCCAAGTGTTAAAGTCCCACCTCACCATCAATGAACTCCAAAAGATTAAAGCTTGTGCTCCCCGCATGCAAGATTGAGTACCCAAGCTTATTATAGAAGCACAATCCCCTTTGAGACATTATACTTATCCATGGCTTGTACTAGCTTACCAGACTAGGGAGCAATTCTAAAAAGTCCTGAAAAAATTCTAAAAATCTTAAAAAGTCATCAAAAAATCCTAAAATGAGCAAAATGTCCTGAAAGAAATCAACCATCAAAAAAGTCAAATATTGCAAAATCTTAGTAATAAATAATCTCTATTATCAACAAGAGAATGACGATCAAACAATCAATCAAAATTCAAAACTATGAGCTTCACAAATCGACAATGGACTCATATGACTTAGCTTTATAAAAAATCTAATCTATCATCAATCGAATGATTTAGTCAATCATCAATAAAACTATTAATTATCTTAGACAGTGATAGATATACTCAAAACCAGACAAATTAGTCTTATATGAGTCATCCATTCCTGAAACCAGACACAATCAAGCATCAAAATCAAGCAAATCAAGGAACAATAAACTATTGAATAGGTCAGTCATGTCAGTCTATTGTCAATTTATCTTTCGTGATTGTGTTCTTACACTACTCTAGGATACCACTGAGTGATGAGAGTGGCTATGATGGATCATGATCTTGTTTTATTTTTCTTTTTTCTATTTGTGGACTATTTTGTAAATTATTATAAATTTGGACACAAGATAAGATGATAATGAAAAGGTTATGACAATGTCAAGAATATAAGTGAAAACTAGGGAAAAATACAAAATAAAAGGGTGACCAAGGAATATGATAAGTCCAAAATGGTAATGATAAAATGATAGCAAGTACAAAGGTTCCAAATGAGATTTAAGGACATAAACTAGGACAAGTAAAATGAATAACCAAAGAAGGTATGATAGAAGGAATTAAAGAAATGGTTAAAATATGGTACCATGAGAGACTAATAACCTAAGATGAAGACAAACTATGAAAGTGATGCAACCTAAGGGACACCTATTTATGGGAAGTTGAAACAAAACTCCAAAGTTGTTCTCAAAGTTTGCAAAGTTTTGATTTTTGGAAATGTTTAGAAAAAGGATTGATATGAAAAATGTGATTGGGTAAATGTTTGAAGGTTTGGACAAGCTTTTTTTGGTTGGAAATATTGTTGGAACACTCACATAAGACACATCAAACAAAGTGGTCATTGTGAAGTATTTATTCACTGATATCGACAAATTTCAAACACTTTCAAGACAAGCACAACCTAAGGTTAGATTGAGGATACTACTTGTTAAATCCCCACTTGGATTACTCCATATACCCAGACAAAGTAGACAAATATAGATGTAAGTGTCACTAGCTCCCCCTTACATGACATGGGATTCATCTGAATCTCTTACCCTAAAGGTTTGAAAACATTTAGGATTCTATGTCTGATCAATGAAGAGTATGCATGGGGCATCTTAGTCACTCTCTCACCTTCCATGCCAATAATTATAAGGTTTTTGGGCTTCTAAAATAGTGGTTCATAATGGGGAACTTTTAGGGTTCTATCATGCATCTGAGTGATATAGCCCTCAGTCATTTTCTGGTAAGGAAGAATAATTTTAATATAACTCACACAAATGTGGGTACTAGGGACACTTTAGGGATTTCCTAAATCTGACATTGATTTATATAGTGTGCCAAAGGAGTCTAGCTCAGGATTATGGTTTGGGGTGAGTACCTTTTTCCCACCAAAGCAAGTCCTTATTCTAAAAAATAAAAAATTGGGCATCGTTATTACTTTTACATATAAATAGGTCCAGCCTATAACTTGGAAGTGCACAAGACATGCACACAAAACTAGGTTTCATTCACTTAAGAAAATTTAAGTGTAATATATTTAAAAAGACAAACACATAAAATAAATATCAAAATCACAAGTTAGTCAAGTTTCACGAAAAAAATCAAATTGTCTACCCCTAATTAGCCTATGTGAAAAGATTATAATTCATTTTAGCCCCTAGTTCGACTAGATGAAAATTTGTCAATTTAAAGTCTCCTAATTAGCCCGTGTGAAAATATTGTAGTTCATTTCAGCCCTTTTGATCAATGAAATGAAAAATAGATGTAAATTAACCTCCTAATTACACTAGGGGAGAGTTGTGGTTCTTTTTCCTTCCTAATTAAGACTAGGTGAAAGTTTTAGAGTTAATCCATCCTCCTAGTCAAACTATGTGAAATTTTTTGTTCATTAATCCATTATAAAAGGAAATATGATCAAAATAGCACAAATTGTTGTTACTTTCCTTCCTAATTCAGACTAGATAAAAAATGTAGGGTCCAATTATCCATCTAATTAAACTAGGTGTGATTTGTTGTTCATTTGAAACCTCTAATTAGGCTAGATGAGAGAATGTTGTTAATTGAAAACCCCTAATTAGGTTAAATGAGAAATTGTTCAATTAAAACCCCTAATTAGACTAAATGAATAGTTATTTAATTAAAATCTTGAATTAGGCTAAATGAATAATTATTTGATTAAAACCCCTAATTAGGCTAAATGATTAATTATTTAATTAAAACCCCTAATTAGGAGGCTAAATCAAATTTTTTTGTTAATTTAAGACCCCATTAATCTATTACTTCAGAAGAAATAATAAATTAAAAACTTGTAGTCTATGATATGTTAAAACAAGAGATCATGGATTGACCGCAAATTAGACTCCAAATTCCTACATGCAATAATAAATGAACATATAAAACTGGCAAAAAAAAATTGCAAATTCATTAATAGGAAGGTTCATGTTGGGTTCATCAAATGTGGATCGGGAACATAGAAAACTATAGTGGTGAATATTCGCCAATTGGTGAATATTTCATGTCAGCATTTTGAAAATGAAGAATAATTTGGGACTGAACGAGGTGGCTAGCTCACCCCAATTTTATAAATTTTTGGTCAAATGCACTTCCATTCGTCCAATTTTTTGATTAATTAATTGTATCGATATAAAGAAATTGCCAATAACATTCGACATTTTCCAAGCGGTCTATTTAATATTTTCACTTGCAATTTGGGAAGTGTGTCTTAATTGACAACCATAATTTGCCAAAATCTATAAAAAGTTCTATTTTCTTGAGGACCTAATTCACTTGTTATTTTTTGGAAGTGTATCTTAATACAGTGCAATTTTAACCAATTCTATTATAAGTTCATCCCAATGGATAGTCCATAAATCACCTAGAAAATTACAACGTATATATTTTTGTGGAGGTTTGACTCACCCTATATTTACATAAGACGTGTTAGAATTAAGCGAGGTTCACCAGATTTACAAGCCATTTAAAATTCTTGTTGAATTTTCCAAATATGGATTGGTATAAACACAATAAAAGATTAGTTTTAGCTTTACACAATATGGTCGATTTTGAGCTCTTGATTTTGATCAATAGTCAAGTTTTAGACCTGGATCAAGCACTGGTGCATTGTCATCTTCTAGTGCTACTCGCTAAGAATATAAAGGTAAGTGATCATTTTTTAAGTTTTATAATATTATTAATCTCAATATGTTTTTAATTTTTAGTTCATTCTAATTGAGTGGGGAGACCTTGGAATTTTAGATTTTAGGTCCTATGGCCAATGAATCATATAGTCTATTATTGCTTCTTAATCAAGAAGATAGTTTTTTGCAACCTTTATTTTGTTGGAGATGTCAAACAGGAAGAAGGGTAAGACTCATTAATGTGGAAAAGTCCAATAGAGACCAACAAAATGAAGAACCATAACTTTAACTTCATAATTTGGAAATTTTTATGGTCAAAATGATGAAGGTGCATCATCACAACTACAAGATTCACAACCTACATTGAATACTGAAGAAGTTGACGAACCTGATATCTCAGATGAAAATGAACTTGAAGAATATTTTCTAATGAATACCCATGGTAGCATGAATGAGATAATTGAATTTGGTCACAAAGACAATGCCGCAGATGATGATGATGATGATGATGCATGAAAGGGGAAAAGAAAATCCAAAAAACTAGGTAAGGAGTTGGATATGTCGAGGAATTTTAAAATTGATTAGGTGCCAAATTATTTCTTCATTGAGCCAATGGATAATCCTAAGAAATGTGAGCCTCCAATATAATGCATGTATAATATTTGTAGTTGGAAACATAAAAAGGAAAAGAGGTTGTAGCTAAAAGTTGACACCATAGAAAATAATAACGATAAAGTTTATGAAAAAAAATCATAGATGGAATTGAAAAATTACTAATAATATGGAAAACAAAGGAGCAATGCCAACAGTTAAGAATTGCTTAGAATATAATTTTTATTTGAAAAGATAGATGAAGCTTGTTGAATGTAAAGGTTCTATTGAAGCTATTTTTGGGAAATAAATAACAATAGAACAAATGGGAAAAGTTATTTAGAGCGTTGTTTTTTATATTTTGAGCAGAGGGTGTGCTATGAATGACTACCCATGAATGAGTGTTTTATTACACTTTTTGAAAGTTCCTAACTATCCTAACAATCATTGGCTGGTAAAAAGTGGATGAGAACGGGAAAGTTGTCTTGCTAAGGTTGAAAAATAAGATTTAAAGAAAAAAATAGAGAGTTAGAATTTATTGTATTTTCTTTAGATGAAGTTAAATAAATAGATAATACATCCTAGGTATGCATGCATGTTTATATTGTACAACATGTCCGCCAACCTTAGCTACTATTTATGTTGGAATTTGGTGAAGATTATCTGAGTGTTGAGCATGGAATTGTATTGTGGCATTGTCATTGCTGGCAACATGATCTGTTGGAGGTATGAGATCAATTATACCGATGGTGTTGAAGGACCTAATTGAAGAAATGACTAAGTGTTGAGTCATTCAGGAAGAAGACGGCATGTGAGGTACATACAACCCAATTTGGAGTTATAGATTGAGTTAAGTTGTGCGATCATGAATTTAGGCATCTATAGAGGCATATCTATTTATATCTACGACCACATCAGTTAGATTGAAGAATTGATCAAGTTATTTAAGATTGAAGCGACACTGGGAGGAAGAATAGGAGACAAACATAATTATTTTTATTAGATCAACTAACCAGTCAATTTAATCTTTGTAAATGCTTGTTTACGACTTGGTAAATGTTGTGTTGACTTTATTGAGTTGACCAATGCATTTTGGCATGGTCAGATTTGATATTTATGTTAGTGGGTAAAACATTTTAGGGAAAAGGCCAACTTGGACAAAGTTGTTATAAAATAAGGATGAAATCAAGTTTTAGGGTTGTTGGAGAGTTGAGGTGTTGTGATAGCCTATAGGTGATTGTGATTGTGTGAAGTAGTTTGATTCTTAAGGCGGTGTTGTGACCAAGATTGAAGTGGATCTTTCAGATAGGAAGTTTCATAACAAGAGCAATTATTCTTTGGTCTATCTTAAGGCAAGCCCTAATAGGTTTGCGGGTAGAATGATTTAACAAGGTTACTCCTAATAAGGTGAGAAGGATCTTTAACAAGATTTGAAGTATAAATCCTCTAACCAGGTAACTCTTAGAAGGAGTTTGTAATCCCTTAATAGGGTAGTTATTAAAAGGACTTGTATTAGATACTCTTTACGAGGTATGCCCTTAGTAGGGTTTTGTAATTGCTCCTAATAGGGTAGATTTCTTTGGTACAATAGTAAAACTTGTGTGTATAATATCACATGTGGTTTTACCCCTCAAACAAGGGTTTCCACAGGAAAAATCTTATGCCTTGATTTTACTTTGTGTGAATGGTTTATTTTCTTAGCTTCTATGTAATATTATCTTTTGCATGTTGGTTATTGTGGAAGTTATTAAAGAAGTGTTTCAATTTTTTGGGTGCACAGATTCACCCCCCCTCTTAATGCCTTTAAAGACTAAAAATTGGTATCAGAGCCTTGTTCCCTTCAAGAATCCTAAGAGTTTGGATATGATCCTTAAGGAAAATATGGAGGGTTTGTTGAAGCACAAGAGGAAACTCAAAGAAGCTGAAATGGTCATTAAGGAGTTGAAGAATCAACTAAAGCAGTCAAGAGCTTGTTGAACAGTTAAGTGAGAGTCAAGACTACATTGAGAAACTGTCTGAACAAAGTGGATCTAATGAATCTAAAGCAGCCCTAGAAGGCATGGCTATGTAAAATGAAAAATTTCTAAAAGACAAGGAAAACCTTGAGAGAGAGAGAGAGAGAGAGAGAGAGAGAGAGAGAGAGAGAGAGAGAGAGAGAGAAGCTCCATCAATTAGGATAGTTGAAGAGTTGGAAGCAAGGATAT
This sequence comes from Thuja plicata, assembly GCA_018584345.1. NCBI lineage: Eukaryota > Viridiplantae > Streptophyta > Pinopsida > Cupressales > Cupressaceae > Thuja > Thuja plicata. The sequence continues at coordinate 1,705,485 of MU224205.1, forward strand.
CTATAGAGGATGCAAGGAAATTTGCAGAAGATGCCCTAAAGGCCAAGGATGAAGCACTCAAATTTGTAGAGGTTGAAATTTTCAAATCTAAACAAGAGGTTGGTACATTGCATGCACATTTATGTGATACAAATGAACATCTGCAAGAAACTATTGAAGAAAATCAAAAATCCCTAAGGGAGAATGAGAATATAAGGAATGAGAATGAGAAACTAAAAGGAGAGTTGGAAAATGATAATGATGAGTCTAAGAAATTCAATGAGAAGAGTGAAAAACTTGATGGAAAACTAAACAATTAGAGGAGAAAAGAGATCACAGACCTTGGATATACTTGTCATACTACTTTTGAAGTTGGTGAATCTTCTGGAGAAAAGAAGATTAAGAAAGAAGGAAAGTCTCCACTGAAGGTAACACAAATAAATTATGGTAGGAAAGCCTACAAACCTGTATGTTTCAATTTTCATACGGTAGGTCATAGTGCAAATGTGTGTAGAGGCATGTCTGTAAATAGAGCTAGCAATTATGATGGATATTACTATAACTACAATAAGTATGGACATACTGCATATGATTGTAGCTCTAGATCCAATAGTAGATCTTGTAGCTTTTATGGTTACTATTACAACTACAACAAATATGGTCACAAATCTAATGAGTGTAGGTTTAGAGTGAAAAATCAAAGGTCACCAATGAATCGGGAAAGACTTTACCAAAGAGAGAGGTGATTAAATGTCACATGCTCAATCTGTGGTAACTATGGACATATGGCTGTGAATTGCATAATGAGTTCTGCAAGAGGTAATGTTTGACTATGGAAATCAACTGGTATGACATGTTTCATTGTCAGAAAATTGGACATCTAGCAAGGAACTGCATGACAAGGAGCCAATTGGTAAATTAGTCAAGCAATCAGAAAGAAATGCAAATTATGAATGTAGAAGAGGTCATAAAAGAGATGAAAAAGAATTGGAAGAAGAAGGAAGACAACAAGACATAAGAGGAATCCACATCTCCATTGAGTGTGGAGAATTGATCATCAAACTAAGCCTTCATGTGGCTTAGGGGGAGAAAGTACTGTTGAATCCATCTTTGGAACCCCTAAAAGTGTATGGTAAGATCTATTAGCATTTTAAGATGCAATAAGGTCATCTACAATGTATTATGAAGTTTTGATCATCGATAATGAGTTTTTGGGTCAATCGGTGAAAAAGTAAGTTCTATATGTAAGTGCATTTAATATATGTGTGCGAAGGTAGATAAAAATGATATTTTGGATTTCATTTTCACCTTGCACATATTGAAAGCTATTGTGGAGTGAAAGTATCAATTTTTGATTCATTTGCAAAGATCCAAGTGATAAGAAGAAATTGTTTGTGTTGATCTGGAAGAGAAAATCTATCGAGTGTTGTTGTGTTCTTTTGCAAGAACCCTAGTTGAAAAAATTTTGAGGTATTTATCTGAGATATCCTCTTGTGGCTGAAAACTTAATATGGATACTCCTAAGTTGATTAATATTACTAAGAGGCAATGACCAGAGTTTAAAAACATTCATTCAAGTCAATGGAAAATGACCTAGCAGGTGCCCTAACTAGCGTACCCTATGGTGTCCTATAGGTAGAGGATGTTAGAGCTTTTATTTATGGTAAATTGGAAGATCTAGGATCAAGGGAAATTTAAGAGAAATACAAGAACTTATGTGATGAAAACTTAGTGTTAAAATATGAACACGAACGTATTGCCGATAAGGGTTTTCATCACACAGTTAGTTACCTTGATGAATTTGAAGATGATTAGGTCAAGTATGTTATGAGTAGAGGTCATTATCAGTTCATGTGGTTAGATCTAGCACATAAGATCAATAAAGAGGAAATACATGCTATAATTGGTCTATGTGCAACCAGTGGTGTGCCCATTCTTCACACCATTCATAAGGATGAAGTGATCAGATTGACAAAATATAAGTGGGATCATCTTGCAATGACAGTGAATGATATTTCAGATGAAGAGGTAAAATATGCATCTATGGTTATTGCTTATAAAGTGTATCATTCCAGTGGGATGAATAGTATACCTAATGGTGCTATTCATACAATACATATGATTATTAAGGAGAATGAAGACTTTGATTCAGCATAAGCTATGAGAGAACATATAATAGTGAATCTAGAAAATATTAAAAAGGATAAGAGACAAAAGTTCAAGTATGGTCAGGTGATCATGTGTTTGTTTTTCTATTTCAAAAAGATGTTCACTGATATCAATAAGATTAAATGGTTGAAAGATACTATAGTTTTCATTCAGATTAACAATTGTATCAGACTCATAGGAAATGAATTCACTAGCAAGGTATGGGGTTATCCTAAAGATTCTCAGAAGAAGATGCGTGAGAAAGAAAGGATACCATCAAAAATATTTGAAAGGTATAAGGATACCATTTCTTCATGGTAGACATAAATAATTGTATGATGGAATCAATTGAGCCAATGACCTCATGGGTGATGCCTATGGGTTATGAAGTGGAAGGAGAAATTCTCACTGTATATGCAGAGAATTTTTTGGCTCAACCGGTAGATCCCAAGACTCCAAGGTTTGGGACATATGAAGAGAAGTCACTCAAAGTGCACAAGGACTTGATAGAACCTTTTATTGAGAGAAAAGTGAAAAAGAATATTGAGAAATTCATGACTCATAAAGGTTTCAAAAAAGAAATAGTTGAGAAAGAAAGGGCCAAAAATGTTTCAGAGAAAGCTGATACATTTGGTGCAGTAGATGTTGATGATATTGAAGTTGTTGGTGTAACCAATAGTACCCCAACCATTCAGAAAACTAGAAGTGCTACACAAGTCAAGAAGGAGAAACCTTCTTCTCCTACAAAAACACAAGAGAGGAAACCAGTAAGGAGTGCTAAGCCTAAAGCTACATCAGTTAAGGAGACAAAAGCACAACAAAAGTGATAGGTAAAAGGAAGAAACACAAGGAAAAAAAGGGATAAGAAAGCTACTATTGAAGAAAGTGAAGAGACATAATCTGGGATAGAGTTGATGGAACTAAAGGTTGAAGGAAAAAAATAAAAAGTGGTAGGTTCCACCACCACTAAGACTATTTTATCTAAATCTAGTAAGGTAGTGTTTGTGAATTAAGTCATCCAAAATGTTAGTATTTATGGAGTAATTTTTGGAGTTAATAAGTATAACCACTTAATTGATGAGGGAGATCATAAGAAAGTTGAAGATGTTGTAATTGCAAGCTTGATTAGACTAAGTCAATTATTAACCAGACTAAAAGGAAAAATTCCTAATGTTTTGTATTATAAAATTGATGCAAGATGGAAAGAAACACTTGTCAAAGATAAGGAGTTGGTAAAATATGTTCTACTAAGACTATTGCCTGACTCTTCTGAGGAAGAGAGAAATGACAAGATCAAATATGTAAGACCTCTATCCATAACAAGAGAAAGAATTGAAAATCTATTGGTTGGGGAGACCCTATTGATGAAAGATGAAATAGAAGAGATTATGAGAAAGCATATAGACCTAGAAAAGGATAAGAATGAAGGAACTCACATGGGTGCTCAAGAGGAATCAGTAAAAGATAAAGAGGATGATCCAATGGTTACTCAAAATAATGAGGGATTCACTATTGACAGTGTAAAGGTCACACTTGAGGGACTCAGAGATGAAATGGAAAATTAAGGAGATAACTTTGCCATGGAGATACATGATGAGAATATGGATGAACAAGGTCAATATTATTCACATGAACAACAAGATGTGCATAAGGAACAAAAAAAAGAAGATCCTTTAAACATGGGTTATGATCAAGATATGACTGATGACACACAAGAAAAAGGTTCTACCGATGAACAAAAACAAGAGCAAGTGAAAGAAAAGGATATCAAAAATGATGACACACAAGGGAAACATGTACATGAGGTGGAAAATATTGAAAAGGAATTAATGAAGAAAAGGTAACTCTTCCCACACAGTTGAAAATGAGCATTTATGATGATATACAAATTAAAGTACAACTTGACTTAATCACCATGAGCTCCAAAGAGCTGATAAACATTTTTATGGCTATTAGGTCAAAGGATAAGAAAAAAAGGATGCAGAAAGAAGCATATATAATCCTCTCTACCATAGATTTACTTTTAGAGTTATTAAGTAATGTGAATTATGATGAGACTGCCACACCGATAGAGTAGCTATCCCATTCGGTCAGTGCAACCGGTGAGGAAATCAAAATCTTAGAGGATGCTAGAGTCTTGAGAGAAGAGAAGGTATATGAAAATAAGAGATCAGAGAAGTTGGAACAATCAATTATCATAAACAACAAAAAACTTACATTGGCTGTCAATCGGTTAAAGGGTGCATTGAATGATGGTGGTAAAATTCTTAATCTATCTCTGACGTTTCCCAGTTATTGAAATATTTAGAGAGGGAAAGATGTGAAGCACAACATGAGATTAGATTACTTGTTTCAAATTTTGATCCTATAGATGAGCCTGCTACTAACTTTGGTGCTAAGGTTCGCAACATTAACAACAAGTTGAAATCATACAGGAATGAGAAAGATAAGAGAATTGCTAACTTGATGGATTTACAGAGTTTGTTGATTCCCAAGATAGATATTTTACAACATGGTGTGATGGAATTTGATAAGACTTTAGCATTTCTAGATGTGTGCACAATTGATAGACTAGAAGAATTAGCATTTTTTCTAAGTGGACATATTGCAATTGTGGAGATTCTATTGAAGAATTGGGATAGTGATCTATAGACTTCGAAGGTTAAATTCAATGATGTTTTTAGTAGAATGTAATTAGGTGTTGCTACTCTTACATAAATACATTTTGACACTTTTTTGTAATACCTTTGTCATTGTTGTCAGAGGGGGAGGAGTGTATAAGGATGAAATTTGGCTAAGTCCATGAAAAATTTAATGTAATGGTTAAGGGGAGTAGTATATATTCTTTTAATTCCTAGGGGTACCTATTTAGATATTGGGAATTAGTTTAATTCTTTGCAAGATTTGCAATGTAATGTATATTTTTATTTATGCAGTAGTTAGACACTTAACAAATTTTTATTTTTTTTCTAAGTGTTTCCATCAATTTCAAAGGGGGAGATTGTTGGCATTTTGTGAAGATGATTTGAGTGTTGATCATGGGATTGTATTGCGGTGTTGTTGTTGTAAACATGATCTATTGGAGGTATGAGATCATTTATACCAATGGTGTTGAATGATCTAATTGAAGAAATGACTAAGTGTTTAGTCAATTGGGAAGAAGATAGTATGTGAGGTACAAGAAACTAGATTTGGAGTTAGAGATGGAGTTAAGGTGTGCGATCATGCATTTGGAATCTACAGAGGCATATCTAGTTATATATGTGACCACATCAGTTAGATTTAATAATTGAGGAAGTTATTGAAGATTGAAGTGACACTGGCAGAAAGAATAGGAGACAAACATAATAGTTTTGATTAGATTAGCTATCTAGTCAATTTAATGTTTGTAAATATTTGTTTACAACTTGTTAAATGTTTTATTGACTTTATTGAGTTGAACAATACATTTTGGCATGATCAGATTTGATTTTTATGTCGGTGGGTAAAATAGTTTAGGGAAAAGGCCGACTTGGACAAAGTTATTATAAAATAAGGATGAAATCAAGTTTTAGAGTTGTTGTTGGAGAGTTGAGGAATTACAATAGGTGATTTTGATTGTGTGGAGTAGTTTTATGCTTAAGGTAGCAGTGTGATTAAGATTGAAGTGGATCTTTCAGATAGGAAGTGTCATAACAAGATCAATCATTCTTTGGTCTATCTCAAGGCAAGCCCTAATAGGTTTGTAGGTAAAATCCTTTAACAAGGTCACTCCTAATAGGGAGAGAAGAATATTTAAAAATATCTAAAATATAAATCCTCTAACCAGGTAACTCTCAAAAGGAGTTTGTAATACCTTAACAAGATAGTTCTTAACATGACTTGTATTAGCCTTTAACCAGGCTAAAGATACTCTTAACTGGGTATGCCCTTAGTAGGGCTTTGTAATTGTTCCTAATAGGGCATATTTATTTAGTGCACTACTAAAATTTGTGGGTATCATCTCACACATGGTTTTCTCCCTCTAACAAGGGTTTCCACATGAAAAATCTCGTGTCTTGAGTTTACTTTGTGTCAATGGTTCATTTTATTAGCTTCTATGTAACATTATCTTTTGCATGTTGGTTATTATGGAAGCTCTTAAAGAAGTGTTTCAGTTTTGTGGATGCACTGATTCACCCTCTTCTCAGTGCCTTTAAAGAATAACAATTTATTACAAAAATGAAGGAGAGTGAGACAATGGAAGCTTTATTTCAACTAGTTAAGAGTTATTTAATTGAATATGGGGGTATAGATGACTTGAATGTTTCCATAAAGTTGGTATGTATAGGATTTGGTGGAGCTTCAGTAATGAAAGGTTAGAGGAACAATATTTTCTTTAAGATACAAACTTCTTGTTCACCCTACATGGCTTCCATTAATTGCATGGCCTACATAATGAATCTAGATTTTAAAATTGTGAGAGATTATCCTCTAGTAAAAAGTGTTGAATATTTAGTTAGAGATCTCTACTCATAATTCTATCGAAGTCCGAAACCAATTTTTGAATTTCAAAATTTGCTGATGGAATAACCAATGGGAATAAGCTTCTTAAGGATGTTGATACCAGATGCATCTCCTTGGATGGACCAGTGCATCGAGTTTATTCAAAATATCCATCCTTGATTGGAGTGATGTATGAACATTGCCATACAGTAGATAAAGTTGCTGAATTTCTTCATAGGTTAAGTGATATAGAGAGAATCTTAAATTTTGTAGGTCTTCTCATCATGCTAGAGAAAATGAACCTTCTTATGAAAAATCCTAGCAAAGAGCTATACATATTTCAGAATATGCTAAGCTACGTAAAATTACATGTGTGGCTCTCGATAATGTCTATCAATCTCAACCAACATTATCTAATGAAAAATTTGTTAGGTGGAAGATAGTAACAGACTTGAACAATCCTAATATTTTTTTATGCATCAACACAAAATGGGAGTTATGTATTAGTTTATGTGTATTTGAGATACCAATGTACTAAATTTCCATAGTCACAAAGCTTGGAAAGCGTCCTAAAAAGTAAGAAGTGTTACAAGGGAAATGTTTAGCAAGATCACTAAGTCTGTAACTGCTTTTTTGAAGGAAATCACCTCTTCTCTTTCCAAAGATATTAAATTTATATTCCCTCATGAGATTATACTTGAATCCATGTCTATTATGTTTCCTCAATATTGACACATCAGTGATTCAGCTGATTATCATCAGAAGCTAACAACAAGTTGATACACCAAATTTGCAAATCTGTACAATTCAATGGACAAACTATAAATGGAATTTTAGATGAAACTATGCTTGGAGAGAAATCAGCCCATTTTGTAATAACTACAAGGAAACAATAAAAAAAATGGAGAACCCCCATGAAGAGGGATAAATAACAAAGCTTTGGACAATTCTAGGCCAAGGAATGTTTTGTGTGATTCATTATCATAATTTTACAAACTTGTTGATTTATGTCAAAACATGATATTGGGTTTGGTGGAGGACAAGAGATTTTTTAGTGGTTTGGCATTCCTAAAATAATAGATAAGAAACAAACTAGATAAGAATTTGGAAAATTTCATGAGGTTGTATACATCTAGGTATGATATGAAAAGTTTTCCTTATGAAAGAGCACTAGTAATATGGAAGTCCAAATGTGAAAGAAGAGGGTTGGAAAATACTTCAAACCAAATTGGGACAATTGAAAAAGACAAAATGAATGATAGTGACACATGTACTAGTAGCATTGAGATATAGTTAAGAAAAGATATGCAGAGTGAAGAAAACACAAACAAGAATCAAGCAAGCTCTCAATTTGATGATGAGGATGATGAGATGATTTGAAAATTTTAAGAGAATTAGCACTAGCAGTTAGTAGGAATTTATTAAATTTATTACTATATTTCAACATTCATATTTAAATCCTAAATGTGGTTGATGATATTTTATGTTTCTATTAATGGAATTTAATATTGATATGCAATTTCATTTTTTAAATTTCTATTTACAGATAGAAAATAGAAGAATAACAGAGCATACATAAAATTGGAGAAAAGGAAAATAAGAAATAATATTATATGTTAATTGATAGAGTAATGTTTATTTATACAGAGTGAGATTTTCATTAATTATTTCAAAATGTAACCATACAGTTCTATGATTCATTTAATACACAAATCTATGTGATTCAGTATGAAAAACAATATCTATTTCATCTACCCTCAAGAGGGAAAACATAATTTTAGAACCCTTTTCAAATGACCTTGAAATTACAAATAGAGAGAAGGAAAAAACCTGAAAGAGTTTAGGAATACAAACTATACAATACATATTATGAAATCATTGTGTTGTTTTTTTTAGGGTGCTCCGCCCTTCATCTAATGGAAGTCCAATTTGTTGTAACATATGGTAAGTGACCTACAAAATTTTCATCAATTAAAATTTGGAAGAGGAACTTGACAACAATGTTTCATCCAATATTGCATTCAAGGTTATCAGTTGTCTGATGTAATCCAAAAATATCACCTCACTTGTGTCCTTAATTAATTTATCTACACCAAATTTCATTTTCTCCATCTTCTTTTTGACAGCATCATTTCCAATGTATTGATTTTTTGCATCAACGCTCTTCAGAAAACTAAGATGTATTAGTTTATGTCCCTTTCCATGCAACTTTGACTTCATATTTTTTTTTATCCTTACCTATACATTCCTATGCTTCCCGTAGTTTCACACATTTTTGAATGATAGATGATGCCTTTATTGAGGCATCAATGTGGTTGTGAATTCCCTTGGATGCCAAATAGTTGTCACTGGCTAAGTACATTGTTTACAAAATTTATTTTGCAATTTTATCTCTTGAATAAACATTTATGTTCTAAAGAATGTATTCATTAAGCTTTCCATAATGTACTCTTAGACATACATTTTTAATGCTTTTTCTTCCCATTGTTTTTCCCTTTTTGTTTAATGGTTCAATTGGTTTTGTTAATTTTTTGTTGAGGCAACAACATTCTCCACCCTTTTGTATAATTGTGTTGAAGAGGCTCTTTCCTTATCAAAATTTTTAATTCTTTTAGTCAATCTTTGCTTCACTTCATTAGGTTCTGCCTCTATGTGTTCATTCTGTATAATTATATATGTAGAGACTATTTTTGTTATCCTTTTCTATAATTCATCACACTTTTTATTTGTTTCTTTTTTCTTTTCTTTCTCATTTACCAGGTGTAGATACCTAAATCTGATTACATAATTAAGTAATCTTATTTGTTTCTCTCCTAAGGAATTGATGATTAAATATCCTATATTTATTTAATCCATGTCATCCCCCTAGTTAAGTAATTTGATTAATTAGCTATAGTCTAATTAATTATCTAAATGACAACCCACAGTCTGATAATTAATTAAATCCCCATTACTCTATTAATTTAAATAAATACCTTTATCTATTTAAATTAATTCATAAATCCCTTTTTACTCCATTTGTAAATTAAATAATACATTTAATTCAATTTTAGCACATGGCTCCTAATTTTAACCCCTAACTAAACCAAACCTCAACAACCTAACCCATAGTTCCAACTCAAACCAATCCATTCACACATACTAACTCCTCTTAATTAGTTAATTATCCCTTATTAACTAATTAACCCCTCCAATTATTCTCTCTCCTCTCATCACATCATCCTAATCCTCCCACTTGCCTACTAATCATCCTTAAGCCCAACCTAATCCCTCTCTAAATATTTTCACAATCCTAATCCAAGGATTAGGAAACCCTAAGCCATCCCCAAAGTCAACCCAAGTCACATCCTCTCCAATCCCCAACCATATGCATTTAAGTCTTCCTTAAATGCTCTTACATTCCTCTTACACACTCCATCCATCCCTAACATTATTGTCCCCTCTCACATCTTCCAAAATGGTCACATTTCCCCATTATTATAAACTTCTCTCCTTGTGACACTTGTCACAATGAGAGGCATTTATGAAAGCACAATCCATGTGCTCTCTCACAAATGCATCTCCGTCCTTCCTCAAGTTTTCATTTTGACCCTTTGTTTCACCTATCCTTGGCCTATAAATTGGACCCTTCGCTCCTTCATTTTATCCACCTTTTATGAATTGTTACCATTCCCATTTGAAGAACAAATCAATCATCAATAGACATATAATGCCAAAATTCATACTCATCCTTTGAAGCTTGAGCATCATCCTTTTAGAAGACATAGCCAATCTTGTACAAATCTACACTTCAAGGAGGAATTGCTTGGTTTAAGAAAGGTTTACACATTCTTAGGCTTGTTTGATTTTTATTTCTTCTTTTGTCTTATCATATATATTGTATTGATTAGTATAGTGGATTATTTAAATATTTTTTGTGTTCCCTTTTCTATTACTATTTCTTTACATACATTTTTTGCATTCCTGATGGGTCCCACTTCACGGGTCATTTTCTTCATTTCCATCTTATTTTCATTGCAAATAACTAACTAAAAACTAACATTTTTATCATTTGAGTACTTTTTTGCAAGGATTTATGTGTTTGCAGATCAGAAAAGAGAATAAAAAGTGGTCACGTTCTTGGTGGAATCTTCATCTTTCACACAGAAAAAAAAATTGAAACTCGGTGGGATCGTGGGAACCTAAGGTGGGAACAAGCTTAAAGTCGGTGGGATCGTGATCCTTAGAGCTATCTTATATACATTACAAATCCTTGATAAATTAAGTGTCATACTATAAGTAGTTTATATATGTATCCTCTCCCCTCACCTTCATAGACCTTGGGTGACCATAATGGTTAAGTTTCTTGTTTTACTTCTAGTGAGGTGTGTATGGAGGGTGTGTTTCCCCTTTAGAGAATGACCTCAAACTGGTAATCCCTTTGACCAGTATATAAACAAGACTCTAGGAAACCCCTAGTCTTACCTTCTCAAGGTTGAGTGATGCATGTTGATGGTAGCCCAGACTAGGTGAATATCCCTATCATATCCACATGGTCAATTATTCTCTTAAGTGAGTCACACACATATAAACCGATTGGGAGGATGTCATGAATCTTACTAGAAGCCATTAATATTAGAAGCCTACCTGATTCACCTCTGGAAGCTTTATACTCTTTGTGCAAGAAGGATAGTTACCTCCCCAAGATAATCACACATTCATGCCACCTTGAGAATTTGGATTCATCTAATACAACATTGATTGACCCATTGTGTGGTCTTCAATGATCATATTCTGATGAGCTCTCATGTGCGTGCCTACATTTTTGAGAAAAGGTTTTCAAGACTAAGATGATTCCTTAATGTAAAAACTATTTGTGTGTGTCTTCAATGTTACAAAACCTGTAAAAAAACTTTCAGAACATACACATTCAAAGGTACTAGTATTTTTCCAAAGAGATCAAGTCTGTGTTATTCTTGAAAGGTTTCTTTGTCCCTTGCGAGATTGCTTGCTCACTTGTCCTAAACACAATCACTGTTCCCAAATTAACCAAGGTAAACTTACCGTAGTCACTTCCTAGTTCATAAATCCAATATTTTTCTATATCACCAAAATTGTGGCTACTAAGGAACAAAGAACTAAGCTTGAACATATGTCTGATTTAGGGACACATAAGAAAGTGAAAGTTCAACTACCCATTGTACACATAGAACAAAAGACTACTAATCAAGAGACCAAAAAGTATCAACACATTGTGAAATCAGTCCAACAATAAATCCAAGAGCGTGAGAAATATGACAAAATCCTCTTCAAAAACAAAGTCTCGCATTTTATGGGCAAGTCTCATTTGAACCACATCTTTGTAAACTGTACGACTAGTCGACACATCATAAACCTGTCCATTCACTCTTCTCCATCACAAAGCTTGCATCCTCCTCATTGCATTTTAGGGTCATCCTTATTAATACCCTTTAGGTAGGCACTATCCAATCAATCAAACCTCATCCAATATCCGAGTCACTATCCCAATAAAAAAATTAGAAAAACATCTCCCACTTAGTGGCACATCCTTGTGAGTTTCTTAGACCCTACATCTTATCAAATTCATCCCTTAGCTTTACTCCTTGACTAAAAATTATCTAGGATAGCCCATCTTGTCCTTGTAACCTCATCACCTTGATCTAAAGGTTCAATTACACTGACAGAAATCTTGTCCTCCCAAAGACCATCAGTCTTTCTTAGGTCGACTAAATGCATCCATTTGAGCCTACATTAGGTAAAGAAACTCACATTTCCATCCAATACCAATTCATCCCTTAGGTCCCTTGGAAATCCTCATTAATTTTCATCACCACCATCATGTTTAGGTATCACCAATTCCTTTGCACATGAACTCCTAAGTCTCGCATTAACGTCCAAAATGAATCAATCATTCATCTTAGGTCATTCATTTCATGTCACCTGAAACTTGATAGAAGAAGAGGAAGGATATGGACTCTAATATTTTCACTGTTCATTTGACCCAACAGTTGATCACCAATAGGACATGGTCTCCCTTGACCCCCGACAACAAGTACAAATTGAACATGTATGGGTTGATCTAGATGAGGTCCCTACCACTAGCTCCATGGAAGTTGTTGGTGCCCAAAAATGTTGGATTGGATTTCCTATGGACCTGCCAGTCCAATACTGGGAAATCTAATTGTTTTTGGCCAACTAACAGGTTCAAACAAAGTAGATGGCTGATACCTCTGCAATTCTAGCTCTACAAAATTGAGGCTGGTAGGCCTATTCCTTAACAAATATGTAGATAACTTGTGTTGAACTATTTTTGTTCAAAACTGTAAACTATAAACTTGAATGCCTTTTTGTAAACTAAAATTGCTTGAAAGAAAAGAATTATGCCAATTAATAAATAAACTTGAAATAAATAAGGATTCTATGAAGTAAGGGAGCAGATTGTTAGATCAAGACAATAACACTTCCCCAAATTACTAGATCAAATCAATAAGAAAGACTAGTGTCTTATTCTAGACCAGGCAATGGAGTCAGATCTATCCAATTATCATGTGCAACTCTGGAAATGGAATGCAACCAATATTACTCCTAATACATGTGACTGATCCTTATAAGATTAGAATGAAATCACAGGTATTCCTATTGAATTTAACTTTTATCAAAAATACCAAGAGGACATAATTGAAATTTGATAGCTAGTCTTTCAATCTATTTTTGCTATCTAGAAATCAACTAAAATTATGATCTATCCAAATAGTACAATAGGGCATATGTTTGCAAACAAATGTTATCCAAAGGACCAATTAGAAAGAAAATGTAAACCATTACCTATCAATGAAATAGAAGAACACTTATCTCTTTATTGATTCAAAAAAATAATACACGAGTTTCATGTTGCAGTCGTTGATCTAATGCCCTTTCCCATTACATTCAAAAAATATCCATTGTATTGTCTCCATCTTCTAAACATTGGTCATGGTATCCCTTATATAAAATTCTAGGGATGCATACAAGCTACAGACCAACGTGACTATTCATAACAAAAACCTAATCCTAAATCAACAACTGGAACATATAATATAGTTACAATGTAAAATATCAAGTCTGAAAGGTTAATATATTTAATAAATCTGTCCATTCAATAATGCTCCTGTTGAAACAATCTTCGTCTTTTATCCCACAAATCATGTTGCCGTCACATATTTAAATAATCACTTTTGAGTAATGTCACTATATAGAAAGCTCCTGCACATAAAATGAATAAATTAAATTCTCACTTTCAATAAGGTTTTCAATAAGAAATCTCTTTAATGCACTTTTGAATATATCATTGAAATACATTCCCAATAACATATATCCAATTTTGGTCTTATTAAAAATAAGAAAATCAATTAGATATAAAATAAAACCAACATTAATCATTATGCCCTTTGAAAGAATCAAATGTCAAACATTACATCAAAATGCTTAAAAAAAAGGGTTTACTTTAAATATAATAGCCCCAAAACATAATAAAAGTTTAACAAATATATTTTTCACTTTAGGGCATTTATAATTAAATTCTCTTAAAAGTCATTCCCTACATATTTGTAATATTTAATCAAAACATGTACTTTCAAGATAACCCTAAAATTATATAACTCACCCCTTAAAGATCAACAATTATTCACATGAGGCAAGGCATTATATTCAAAATTAAAGGCTAAAAGCATATTCCCATATCATGAAACTTTTAACGTGAAAGATCAATTATAATATTATTTTATCCTATCATTAATAAAAAGGATATGTTTTTTCACTCTAACTTATGTTCTCAAAGAATATAATAGAGCAATTGATTAGAGAGGGGAGGGGGTAGTTAGGATAGTTAAGGGGTTGGCTTGAGAGGTTGAGTGTTCAACTCCCGATAGCCACCCTTTTGCTCAATAATGATTTTGTAAACAATATCTATATGCAAAAAAAAATCATATTGCAAATCCCAAAATATTCTTGGGTAAGATATACTCCCTATAGAATATTTTTTTGTTTGATTGTCCAACCTGCACATAGAATAAATCAATTAAATATCTAACATTTCTCTTAAGTAATTTTTGTGTATGTAAACTAATTTTTCAGTTTACAAGTTATTCCACCAATATAATATTTATAAGGAAAGTAATAATTAATTTATAATGTTTTAATGTAAGTCCCCTTATAAATTTTTAGATAATAATTAATCTTCAAAGTATGAAGGTGAGAAATAACCCTTTGATAAAAATCAAAATCTTTAGGTTTCGCATATGATGTCGTGAACCATTAGGCTATTAATTAAACAAATTTGTGTCCGCAAATTTAGGTGTCAATAGTGGCTCTAGTTGGGGATGTGTGTCCATGCCTGGCCACAACAAGAATCCATCTTTCTCTGGAGAGGAGACCACTCCAAACATAATGTTAACATCGTACCAATATCAAAATTCATCTTGAATAAGTAATAGAAATCAAAAATATTTAACTTAAATCATGACGAATCAATAATATATATTAGAATGCTTATTTTGAGGACAAGATCAAAGAAATTGTTTCAAGTATTACTTACCTCTTTCAACATTTGATGAAAATCATTTATTATTCCCATGCCAGTGAGTTTAGGTTTAGGGCTCATTCATAATTAAAATTGTAATTATTTTGTCATTGGTCTCGTTGGTCTCCATAGAATAAGCTCTCTCATGTGCCTATGACTTATAATAAATCTCAAGTCGAGTGACAAAAATTTATTTTGTTACAGAATCTGCTGGCCGTTTTTGGAGATGTCTGGGCATTTTTGAGGTTACCGACATCTCGAAAACATATGAGATTGTAAGAAAATCATTTCCCATATATGGGAGAATGTCTAGGGCTCATTTGGGATATGTAGATGATCATTTGCAGCCTATAAATTGTCCCAAAATTATGCCTTAATACTAAAAATGTGATTCAAATTTTATTATGGAAAACTTTCCAGCAACCTCAAAATATTTATAATATTTTGACAGCTCTATGTTGCTGGGTCACCGGTGCTTCAAAATGACTTGTGACCACATGAAATTACTCCCACCATATAATTAATAGTTTGGAGAGCATTTTTAAAATGTAGACCTTCGTTTATAGCCATAAAATATGCTAAAAATCTTGCATGCAAGCATAAAAATGGGATACATCTCTCTATCGTACTTTCCAATAATCTTACCCAAGTGTAATTATTTTCAATGTTCCTACATTTATGTATATTTCAGCTGCTTTTGCCCTGCCAATTAATCCAGCTACATTGTTTATGATTCTACAGTTTGCATAGAATTCATATTTCAAGGCGTTTAAGTAAGCGGCTCACAAATTTTTATTGTGTGCCCAACAAACAAGGTGAGTGCAGACACTTCCTTTGGTGACTAAAAGAAATCTATGTACTTCTTCATAATGTTGTCATCTGTAGTGTTGATTACTTTAGGTATGTGGTATATATTGAATTTTTATAAAGCAGTCGTCACAGAATCCTTCCAACCTTTACAATGAAAAGACGCTGCAAATAAATATGGTTTATGAATTGACCAGCTGCCATTGGTTTTCTGTTAAAGATGGAATTATCAGACAACTTTTCAAGAGGGTTGCAATTTTTCGAGTAGCTTCAGCTACATACTTTAATTGCAAATATAATCACCAACGACTTATAATATTTGACCTCCCAAACCAATATTCCATATATATCCAACATATTCGTTATATGCATACATTTTTCATATATGATAATAATATTCCATGATACAAAATCACTGTCATTGAATGCAAGAACATCTGATTAGTTAACTGGAAATTAATTTAAGCATAAACAATAATAAATATTCAAATGAAATGGATATTATGCTTAACTTAATTTAGAATACATAGTTGCATAATAACGTGATACAATAATAATATAATAATTTAAAATTGGCTTATGTATTTCAATACATATAATTTTAACATAATGAATGCAAAATTATAACCTATAATTTCATATCAATTGTACAATTATTTAACACATGAAAACATAAGATAATAGAAGAAAAAATATACTTCCCTCCAAAGTAATCAAGTATTTATGCTTTCATCCCTTGATGTAGATGTCAATCCAGATTCCTTTGTTTTCCTCTGTCAAAATTCTTGTTTTGATCAAGTACCAATAGCATTATTCTAAATAAGTTATTTCTGGTTCAAAAATTCCCAATCATGTAACCACTTTCTCAATGTACCCTTTGCCCCTTTGAGAATTTATTACACCTCATTGCCTCTGAAGAATACTTTAAATCACTTTTTATATCATACTAAGACTGCATCATATTACATACTTCATAATACCGGTGAGAAATATGAATGCCATGAATCTGGCTATTCCCTTCATTGTATAATTTATTTTCTACAGACGCAACATTATTTTGAGAAAATATCATTCTTAAATTTTCATTATTCCCTTTTAAAATATCTATTTTATCTAACTTATTTTCACAAGAATCATCCATATATGAACCCATTACGGATTCATTTTCTTTCACACTCTCTTCTCTGATAGATGCACCAAAAAGTAAATATTTAATCATCTTAGGTATGAAACTAGGGATAGAGTTATTATTTTCTTCACATGCCTGGTAGGTATTTTCTTCTTCATATGCATCTTGGGGAACCATATAAAGATCATCTTCCATAGTGTAATTTTGATTTTTTTCTTCATAGTCACAACACTCATTGTATTCTTCATCACTTGCATTATAAAATTCATATACGAACCATTCTGAAAATTCCTTCCATGACGAAATGCTATGTGTAGGTAATGAATCATATGCTTTTTTTGCATAATCCCTAAACATTTTGGCAAATATAATCATCACCTAACCTTCTTCATCAATTTCAAAATCTTCTATGAATGAATAGAATGCCTTTAAATGCCATTTTACTGATTCATTATATTCACCGTAAAACCTAATTGGTACAGCTTGTACAATTTGCAAAAATAACTTATCTGAAAAAAAATTGAATCCTCTGAAATTCAATGGCCTGATGCCATCTAAAATATTTTCTTTGATACATTGTATAGTAAATTCTCTGTTACTAACTAGGGGATCAATATTCATTCCCTCTAGGTTCTTTCCCTTAGTGGAGTCACTAATAAATTCTGAGACATGGAGTCACCACCTTCTTATCAGAAGGAAAATATAAACTGATCTTGAATTCTTAATCTAGCGGAGTCACTTTCTAAAAAAAAAAAACTTATGTAGAGTCACCACCCTTGTCTTCAAGGGAAAAATTTAACCTTTATTATGAGTTCTCTCACTTCCAGCAGAATCTAACTCTCTGATCACCTGAAATTCTGAGTAATGTTTTTACAAACAACTCCTTCCCCAGCGGAGTCACAAATTTGTTGGTGCCCAAAAACATTGGATTGGATTTCCTATGGACTTGCCAGTCCAATACTGGGAATAATTGTTTTTGGCCAACTAACAGGTTCAACCAAAGTAGATGGTTGATACCTCTGCAATTCTGGCTCTGCAAAACCGAGGCTGGTAGGCCTATTCCTTAACAAATATGTAGGTTGAAAGGATTTTTATAGAAGATAACTTGTGTTGATATATTTTTCTTCAAAACTGTAAACTATAAACTTGAATGCCTTTTTGTAAACTGAAATTGCTTGAAAGAAAAGAATTATGCCAATTAATAAATAAACTTGAAATAAATAAGGATTGTATGAAGTAAGGGAGCATATTGTTAGATCAAGACAATAACACTTCCCCAAATTACTAGATCAAATCAATAAGAAAGACCAGTGTCTTATTCCAGACTGGGCAATGGAGTCAGATCTATCCAATTATCATGTGCAACTCTGGAAATGGAATGCAACCAATATTAATCCTAATGCATATGACTGATCCTTATAAGATTAGAATGAAATCACAGTAGTCCTATTTAATTTATCTTTTCTCAAAAAGACCAACAAGACATAATTGAGTGCAATAGGGCATATGTTTGCAAACAACTGATATCCAAAGGACCAATTGGAAAGAAAATGTAAACCATTACCTATCAATGAAATAGAAGAACACTTATCTCTTTATTGATTCAAAAAAATAATACATGAGTTTCATGTTGTAGTCGTTGATCTAATGTCCTTTCCCATTACATTCAAAAAATACCCATTGTATTGTCTCTGTCCTCTAAACATTGGTCATGGTATCCCTTATATAAAATTCTAGGGATGCATACAAGCTACAGACCAACGTGACTATTCATAACAAAAACCTAATCCTAAACCAACAACTGGAACATATAATATAGTTACAATGTAACATATCAACCATCTGAAAGGTTAATATATTTAATAAATCTGTCCATTCAATAATGCTCCCGTTGAAACAATCTTCATCTTTTATCCAACAAATCATGTTGCCGTCACATATTTAAATAATCACTTTTGAATAATGTCACTATATAGAAAGCTCCTGCACATAAAATGAATAAATTAAATTCTCACTTTCAATAAGGTTTTCAATAAGAAATCTCTTTAATGCACTTTTAAATATATCATTGAAATACATTCCCAATAACATATATCCAATTTTGGTCTTATTAAAAATAAGAAAATCAATTAGATATAAAATAAAACCAACATTAATCATTATGCCCTTTGAAAGAATCAAATGTCAAACATTACATCAAAATGTAAAAAAAAAAGGGTTTACTTTAAATATAATAGCCCCAAAACATAATAAAAGTTTAACAAATATATTTTTCACTTTAGGGCATTTATAATTAAATTCTTTTAAAAGTCATTCCCTACATATTTGTAACAT
>MU224205.1:1724952-1742743 GCA_018584345.1 Thuja plicata
CATATTTGTAACATTTAATCAAAACATGTACTTTCAAGATAACCCTAAAAGTATATAACTCACCCCTTAAAGATCAACAATTATTCACATGAGGCAAGACATTATATTCAAAATAAAAGGCTAAAAGAATATTCCCATATCATGAAACTTTTAACGTGAAAGATCAATTATAATATTATTTTATCCTACCATTAATAAAAAGGATATGTTTTTTCACTCTAACTTATGTTCTCAAAGAATATAATAGAGCAAGTGGTTAGAGAGGGGAGGGGGTAGTTAGGATAGTTAAGGGGTTGGCTTGAGAGGTCGAGTGTTCAACTCCCGATTACCACCCTTTTGCTCAATAATGATTTTGCAAACAATATCTATATGCGAAAAAAAATCATATTGCAAATCCCAAAATATTCTTGGGTAAGATATACTCCCTGTAGAATATTTTTTTGATTGTCCAACCTGCACATAGAATAAATCAATTAAATATCCAACATTTCTCTTAAGTATTTTTTGTGTATGTAAACTAATTTTTCAGTTTACAAGTTATTCCACCAATATAATATTTATAAGGAAAGTAATAACTAATTTATTATGTTTCAATGTAAGTCCCCTTATAAATTTTTAGATAATAATTAATCTTCAAAGTATGAAGGTGAGAAATACCCCGTTTGATAAAAATCAAAATCTTTAGGTTTCACATATAATGTCGTGAACCATTAGGCTATTAATTAAGAAAATTTGTATCCACAAATTTAGGTGTCAACAAAATCTTTCATGAGTCATCCTGGACATGCATGTATGGTCAGTTCCATCGTAGAACAAAATCATACTACCATCCTTTCTAACTTTCAACATGAGGGTACCCCCATTCCACCTGGACTTCTTCCACCCCATGTAGCTTATCCCATACATATCCTAGGCAACATACTTTAGCCTGTGGTAGAAGAAATCATCGAACAACGCCTAAGACCACCCCAAATTGCCTCAGTTATACCCCATTTACTCTTGCCAACCACCAACCAACCCATAGTGCACACTACGATGCAGTCAAACCCCTTCTCTATTATCGGGGCTTCATCTTCTTGTCCTCCACCACCTCAAGCATCTCAACCAACCTAGCACACCACTACCCAAGACACACAATCTACCATTAACCAATCAGTTGTTACCCAGCCTATTGCTACCCAACCATTTGTTACACAAGCACTAGCTACACAAGTCACGACTACTTCAACAACATCTTTACCTCCCCCCATTCCTTCACCATAGTAGGAAAAACTACAATTAACCATAGGCATGCCACCCTCGGGATCCTTTAACTAACCTTTATTCCTTGGAAGTCCTACATTCCACGCCCAACCAACAGTACCATTCTAAAGTGCTTCAACGCCCCATCCACAATCGAGCATCCAAACAAAACCTAATGCACCCACTTCCAAACAAGCTTCCCAAGCCACTCAAACCTCACAAGCACCCACATCACCCACTCAACACTATTCCAAAGAATATTTACAAGCCCTTGGAGTTCCTAATCATTCATACATCACAAACCCTCCTACCTCCCAAGCGCAACAACAATTCTTCAATCCCTTCGTACAACCAACCCAACCTCAGTAACCAACATTCATCAACTACTTGGTTATGCCACCATCCACAACATTGCAAATAGCATCACCTCCCTAGAAACCAAGTGCTTCCACACAAATCAACTAGCTTGGTCCACCCTCTAGAGGTATAAACATGCAGAACATTTATCCATCCTATGGTAGCGCTAGTGCCCATCCAACCTATATAGGCCAAACCTACGCTCACCCAACCTACCAAGCACTACAACAAATACAAGCCCAATTCTTCTACCGACAACCTTCACAACCATAGAAAACCTTACCTCCACTGTCTTAGTAACATTATGCCCAATAGAATAAACCACTACCCCTATCACAAC
Organism: Thuja plicata; assembly: GCA_018584345.1. Taxonomy (NCBI): domain Eukaryota; kingdom Viridiplantae; phylum Streptophyta; class Pinopsida; order Cupressales; family Cupressaceae; genus Thuja; species Thuja plicata. The sequence continues at coordinate 1,726,892 of MU224205.1, forward strand.
CCACTTATGTAGGAAACCAATCTCTTTACCATACTCCTCAATATCCCTCACAAAACCCTCCTTATTCCCTAACACTATTTGACCCATAGCTAGTACCAGGATCTAATGTAATGGGGGTATCCACTCCACCACTTGTCAACATGGAATGGAATAAATGAAGAACTCTCTTAAGAATCTTCATGCAGGGCCTAAAAGAAAGACCTTAAAATTTGACAAAGTGTTTCCTTATCCATTTGACCGCTCCAACACAACAGTCCCCTTCTCCAAGAACTTTACAACTCCCAATTCGACAAATATAGGGGGAAGGGAGATCCCATAAATCATGTCAAGGAATTCTAAATGGCTTGGCATGATTTTTCCTATAGTGAAAACTATCTCATGCACCTCTTCCCAAAAATCTTAGGGGGGATAATGCTTGAGTGGTTTTACAAGATTCCCTATGGCACAATCATGACATTTGTAGAAGTATTCAAGAAATTTGTATCACAATATGCACACAACATTGAGAGTGAACTATCTCTCTTGGATCTATGAAATTCCAAATAGAAAGGGGAGAAATCTTGGTAGATTACCATTAAAGATGGCAAGGACTTACTACAAGACTATCATATTAACTCCTGAGAAACATTTGATGAAGATATTCATCGGTAATCTGCACAACAAGATAGCCCAACACATTGGCATAAATTGTCTACAAACATGTCAAGAGATTTGAGGAAAGGGAATGGACCTCAAGAAGGGCCTTCTTGACTATGCTACCATTAAGCACTATAAGGAAACACAACATGATAGGCCCAATAATGATTGTTCATGCCATTGGAACAAGAATAAAAGTGTCATAATAGATGGTGACACATATACCAAGAACATCTAGATAGGTGTAGCTAGACCAAAGCCACCATAACCTACCATCTGTCAACTGATAGCCAATCAAAAAATGCTATATCTGTCACCAAGGGACAATCTAAACCTCATGTCCAAAATACCCAGAAGCACACATTCACCCCTATAGGTAAGCCCCTAGACATCATCTTCCATAGAATGGATAAGGCCAATCTGATTGAGTACCCACAGACTCAACCATTTGATAGGTCTACTCCCAAACCTACCTGGTATAAATAGAACAAGTACTCGGATTATCATCGTGTTAAGGGACATGCCACTATAAAGTGTATGAAGTTGAAACATTACATTCAATATCTCATAAATCAAATAAATCATAGTTGATCCTCTGAGACATACCTCATCTAACACAAACCTCTAGATATACAAAAATGTAATTCCTCACCACAACACTGGAAAGGGACCAACTAATCCCAATCCACCCTTGAATCAAGGGAAATGTAAACAAGGGGATCATGCTGATGGAAAATATTACACAACTTCTTATATCAATTACGATAAGTTCACTGGTTGTATCTCCTAGGTTGAACCTTCCATCAATGTGATCCATGTCAAGGGTGCAAACAGTCAATGTGCAGTTACCACACATTGAGGGAGAATATCTATTGTAGGTACCACTACTGCTTTGTCCTATGGTGCACAATATAAGCTCTTGGAACACCTTGGGAATATGCCCATGCAAATCTCCATTTTAGATCTCCTTCACACCTCACTCATCCATCAAGAGATCCTCAGTACAACCTTATGATAATCATGTGTATTTAATGACATTGACCCCACCCAATTTTAGTCTCTTGTAGGGAACTTATCGACATCTTGTGACATCTCATTCAAACCTTCCAACATTCTATCCATTGAGCTAGACCACAATATCCCACTCCATATCATTGTCATGGTCAATGACTTTACCATCAAATGAGTCATGACAAATAAGGTTCAGCCCTAAATTTGTGCACATTAAAATTCATAAATCAAGTGAGGCACACTGAAGAAGATATAACAAATGATGTCATAACTATCAAGTCTTATGATAAAATAGAATGTACCTCTGAATGTACCATCTCATTACCCATCTAGTTGGGCCCAACAATACAAAATACAATATGCCATGTTGTTTATTTTGACCTTCCATTCAATATACTCCTTGGTCATCCATGGATCCACTCCATCAAAGTTTTTCCCTCCACATTCTACCAATGCATCAATTCCCATATAATGGAGGTAAAGTCACCATCCAAACTGATCCCCAACCCTTTGCATACTATCATGTGCTGGAAACCTCCTTCCCACATTCAAATCATTGCCCAAGAATTGACATTGTCACCACCATCTCTAGTTCCTCTTGAATCCTCGTTGATCCAAAAACTATTCTTTCTTCCACACTTTCCACTGTCAAGATCAAGAACAATGGCTGCAGGGAAAACAAATTATTAGATGCATTTGTAGTTGGAGCTCTAATTCTTGATCCAAATAATCAAGGGCGCCCATCCCACCAAGGATCACTAGAGAAAAAAAAAACACAACCAAGACAAATTGGCTCCTCTACATTATTATCCCATGTGATTTTGAGCAATCGGGAAATGGAACCATACATTAATAGATGGTTGTATCAGGATGATAACACCCACGATGATAAGATCCTTGGTTAATTTAAAGAGAAGTACCCAAAATACCACAATATGGCCAAAAAATGATGGAACTACCAAGGAGGAGGTTTAGGTTGCAAAGAGGGTGGTATGAAGGATCCCATTGAGCCTCCCTACCTACCAAGAAACTAAGGCCTGGGTCTTTTCCTAGACACCACTGGACCTGAACCAATGCAAATAGCTATACCGACCATAATACCCTTGAAAAAATTGTTGAAATCAAAGATATCCCTAAAGAGGAAGTTAAGAGATCCTATGATGATATCTTTGACAATGGAACCTTCTTAGGCAATTCTGTCCTTCGCCAACTATCCATTAACTTCATTGACATTCCACTCGTTCACCCAAAAATCATAGACTGGGACCAACCAAGTGTTTCACATATCGATGATTTCCAAAGTGAGGATGCACTTGTAGACACCTAAAAATGGTTCTCACCTATGTGCTCCCTTTTTAACATGTATTCTATTCACTGATATTTTGGCATTCTTCCATGTCACCGATTTATAACATTTCTCACATAACCTTGATCATTTTGGATAAATCGATCAAATTCATTCCTAAACCATATCAAATCATCCCAAATCAGTCCACTTAAGGTCTAATCCCTTTCTAATCGGTCTAGGATCATTCCAAACTCATTCGATTCCAAACCCATATCAATGTCTTATCAATCTCTTTAAATCAATCCTCTGGCATTGTCAAAGTCCATCGATTCCTCATCACTATCTATCCAAGGTATTGTTAAATTCATGAATTCCTTCTCCTAAAACATCATTTGAGCACATTGCCCAAGTTCATCAATGCCTCATCATCATTTAATTCTTCTAATAGCTTTATCAAAGTTCATCAATGCTATTTCATCATCAATCATCATTTTGAGAGCATTGTCAAAGTTAAATGATGCCTCACTATCATTTTTAGATTTTAGGAGCATTGTCCAAGTTCACCAATGTCTCCTTATATTTATTTATCCTCTGGCTTCTTATAAGTTCATTGATGCCATTTTATAATTTCCAATCATTATCATGAGAGAATTTTCAAAGTTCATCAATGCCTCGTGATTTCCTAAACTACTACAAAATCATCGGAATTGATCCTAATCCTTATCAATATCATAAAAATCCATTCAACTGCACATTAATTCCTTTGATTTGGCTAATAACCCTCTAATTTTTCCTCTTGGGATGAATAACCCATAGTTTATCCCTATGTCCTAGTCAAATAAATAAATTAACTTTATTTATTCCCTTTTCCTATTGTCTCCCTAAATTAATTAATTTCAAAACTAATTAATTTCTCATCTTTTTGAATTATTGGATTTTCCTAATTCTCGAATTCCTAATTTGAGGGAATAATGAGTTTTTAAATTCAAAAATTAGACTCTTACATTCCCTAGTCCTTTAATTGTGCTTCATTTTCCCTATTAATTAGCTTCATGATTTCTTCCACCTTTCCTATCCATTTTCCTCTAATTATGATTTAATTTTCCTATTAATTTGCTTCTTCCTTTTCCTCCATTATGCATTGATTTACACATACTAATTTGTGCATTCACTTACTAATTCTGCAAATTGTCTCTCATTTCTATAAATTGAGATTCAATTCTCTCATTCAAGTTTGAACCACTATCTCCTAGTATTCTTGACATCAATTTGGCTTTTCAATACTTGTGCATTTTTGTCATTGACAAAGGGAAGCAATAATCTACTCTATGGAGAAGAAAGGAGAGAATTTGAGCATCACTTCAAGGGGTTTTTTTTATGTGTTTCTTGCATATGTTTTTGAACTCTCATTTCAATGGCTCTAATGTTAGATTAGATAGGTTTGCATATTGTTTAGGGTTTTGTGGTTACCTAGATATGCATATTCTTCCTTTTTATGGTCTTACATTTAGTGAACCCAACATGAAATATGCCTAACTGATATTTTTTTTTAAATGTTTTTTATGCATTTTATAGGTTTTGGAAGAGTTCTGTGCACTTGGTAGGTTCTACGCACTTGGTTACAGGTCCTGCGCAGTTGGTCATGAAATCTACGTAGTTGGTTGATTAGATTACTTTTGAATATTGAAGATCTTGATGTTAGGGTTTAGGAAGAGTTGTTTTTTTCTGTCTTTCCCTTCCTACTCTCTCTATTTTGAAGCTTTGAATGAACCCTAAGTCATTCTTTAAAGCACTAAAGTTTGTAAAAGAACTTCACATTTTAATTTGGATGTTTAAAATGAACCACATTTTTCAATTTGGTGTTCCTAAAATGAATCTCATCTAATCTTAGACTCAAATGCAGAATAAGTAGTTTCATTTTTTCTCAATGCCATCCAAGTTGCAAATATAGCTTAAATAAGGGTTCAAATTGATAAGATATTGGAAAATCAAGTTGCTTCCTTTTAAAAGGATCTAAAAATGAACATGCATACATGATTCAGTGATCTAAAATGAACATTCAAGTGGTTTAGGATCAAGTGCAGATCTGCATAGTTAGATTGGTTCAAAATCATTCAAAATCCTCACATATACTAATCAAGGGTTCTAAATTGGCTTTGGTCTTTCAAAATATTTCTAAGATGACATAAATGAACCCTAAAAGACATTATATTAACTCTTTCATGCCAATTTTGATCATACATAATCAATGTTTGTAATTTTTTGACATGTTTTGAAGTCCTAAACAATAGTTGCGTAGTTGGTCAAACTTGTTGTGCAGTTGGTCCTGGAAGAGAGCTGCATAGTTGGTCACTGTTGCTGTGTAGTTGGTAACAATGCATATTTTAAGGGTTTCTTTGCTTCTTTTCATTCTTATTCCTTTTTCTGCACTTGATAAGAAAGCTTTATGTGTTACTAATGATTTGTGCAATATTTTGGCAATCGAGGGATGAAGACAACTTGATAAAATACTAATGAGTTTGATGTAGGAGGCTTTTCGAAGACCTTTTGTGTCTTCCAAAACTATCATGTTTTTGTTTTTAAGTTTCAAAACACTTCTTATTTGGTGCTTAAAAAGAACCACTTTTCTTATGTCCTTGAAGTGTTTTCTAGATTTTTTAATCCAAAGGAATTGCATGGACTTATCCTCTCCTCTCGCCTTCATGGATCCTGGGTGAAAGAGAAATCCATGCAAATATTTTAGCATGGATACCTATCGAGAGATTTAATAGAGTCGGTGAGAGGGATTTCCCAACCAGTAACAAGCTAAAGCCAAGCCCTTCCAAACCAGTATATAAAAAATTTCATTGTGATTAATCTCACAGTGAATAGGTGTCAATTTTGCTATTCCAACATAAGATCTTCCTCAGTACCCTCATGGTGCATAAAAACCTACAGAACACAAATTTTGTAGGATGGTAGGCCTCCTTAATGGAGCTAATCTGTCGCATGCATAGCCACTTCATGGATGCCTTCACTAAAGATTTGTTTAATGACCAAAATTCCTCTATCTATTGGCGCAGAAGGTCCGAGACCGACTAAGACACCCCACATTTTTCATGGATCTTAGTAGAGACAAAAGTCCCTTGGGAAGTGGTGACCCTTGGGATTTGAAGTTTGGTTTGCCTAATAAGTGAGTGCACTATAAGGAGGAGCCCGTGCCTCTAATCTTCTAAGTTGTTCACTATTAGTAAGTGCGGCTGAACTTTGTTCAAGTGGGGATTTAGCAAATTTTGTCCTTGCCATCCTTAGGTTGTGACATGTTTGTTTCAATTTTACAACAACCATTCTTCATGATGTGTCTTATGTGGGTGTTTCAAAAATTTAATGAATAATTCAAAAACACTCCTAAATATTAAAAATCTTAGTCCCAAACATTCACAAACATTCTTGAAAACTTTGAGTTTTCCAAAAACACATTGTTTCAAAACCATGTAAACATATTGAATCTCAAAACATTAAGCTTGGAACCTTATGGTATGCATGAAATCCTCATTGAATATTAGTGATTACACTTAGTCCTCATTTTTCATCCTCACTCTCATATAAAAGTCTTTGAAATCTTGCATTATTCCCCTTGCATTTGCAATCTTAATCCCCTTGCATTAATCTCGCTGCACAACTGCATATTTACTTTCAAAATCCTCATACCGCATTTAGATCCTCTTCAAAACTTTGTAAAATCCTGAAGGAATTAAAATTTTAGAGTTTTACCTTATGTCATTGAAGAAATAATATTGACTTGGTCCCTTTTGTCCCTGTATCAAATTTCCCCCTTATCATTTGGTCTCACTCCATCTTTGTCATGTTGGATTGGACCTAGTCCCTTTTTATCCCTTTATCCAATTTATCCCTTTTAAAGTCAAGATCCCTATTCACTCTCCTAAGGTTAGGATCTTAGGTTTGCATTCTTCCAAAGATTTTTTCAAAGTGGAAAATCCCAAAAAGATAGTTGCATAAGCCTATTTTCTTTTCATATCATCCATAGTCCAAATCTACATTTCTATAAAGTCCTTGCATATCTGAGGTTTCATTTTTCATCCTAAAAGTTTCTCAAAAGAGTCAAATATCTTACACTTGCATATATTCATCATGTTGATCTTCACTAGGTTCCAAGCATCCAAAAGAAAACAAGACACTTATCAACCCATGTTTCTATCACAAGGAAAATCACAATTACCCCTTTATCCTAGACAAGATATACCTTTGCAACAACAAGATTTTGAGCCAAGACAAATGAAATCAACACAACCAAGCAATCAGTTACATGAAGTCCATGCAATCATGATTCAAAAGTTGCAAACAAAGTTGGACAAATAAAAGAAAATCTTGGAAGATAAGATAGAAGAGATAATGAAGAATAAGCATTCAAATGAATCTTTTGATAAATTTTCCATGCAAATTCTTATCCATAGATCCAAGATACCAAAACTTATTTCACGTCTCAATGAAGAAAATAAAATCTTCAATCAATTCGAATCCAATCATGTGCAAGAGAAAAATGTTTCCTACCAAGTCCTAGATCAAGTCCATTTTGATCACATTCAAGAACAACCTTTGTTTGTTCAAGCTCCCAAACAAACCTTTCAACCAGTGCGTGGAATAATTCAATTGGGGCCACCACTTAATTATGAACCAATCTTCATTCCAATGCAACCAAGTATTCCTCAAGAAACCAAAAAACCTCCTATTCCAACCATACAAGCTGTAACCACCCAAATTTGGTCTGTTCCAACTATGGACCCTATTTTCTCTAAGTGTGATCATACCCCCAATTATGTCATGACAATGTTACTTTGGTATAATTCATTATAAATAAAATTTAATATGCTAGGTGAATTTTATCACTAAATTATATTAACTTTTATAGCGATGCAATTCAAATCAATTTTAAACCAATTAAATCAAATCAAATTCAAACATGGCTATAGTATTTAATTATAAAGGAATTAAATAAATCCCTAAATCAATTACTCACTTGCAATTAACCCATTCCCCTAGCCTATTTAATTTAACTAAAATGGCTATATTCCCTTAATTATTAAAAAGCAATAAAAAGCTGAAATAATTAAATTCCTATATTTTAAATGAATTAAATAAGTTTAATTTATTTCATTTATATTCCCTTAAACCCCAACCTAACCTATCTCAACCACTTCTACCCTGGGTTCTAACCCATCTCAACCCATTCCTCCCTTGCTAATCTAATCCTAATCCTAAATTCCACCCTAACCCACCTCCTAATGTTGTCACATTTCATTAAGGAATGATTAACAACTCAAGCCACTTGAGAAAGTCAACTTTCTCAAGCATGACTTTCCTAAGGGACCGACTTGCCAAGTTGAGTTTTACACCCTTCCCATGCTTCTTTAAGGCTTTCATTAATGCCTTATTAATGAAGATGCCTTAATCCCATGTCTCCTCCATGCCTCATTAATGCTCAAGGCATTAATGGCTCTTACACCACCATTAATGAGTCCCTCAACTCATTAATGAACCTTGTCTCCCTCTCTCTCTCTCATTCTTCTATAAATAGTATGCATTTTGGAGCACAAAAGAGCCTTCATCTCATATTATAAAATACATTGTTATGCTGCTAAGATTTAGATAGCTTCATTTTCATCTCATAGTTCCATTACCATGCATTGTTATAATGTCCATTTTTAGACTAATATGCATGCTCATTGAATAATAGTTTGTTTTAGATCAAATATTTCATGCTAGGTTGTTTATGTCACTGGTATTTAGCATAATTTGAGGGCTTTTATGTTATTTTCTACACTCATCCTAATTAGAAAGCAATAAGTCGATGTTATGGTTTATATGCTCATTAACCCTTGTTTCTCACTAACAGAATGACTTATTGAAGTGTTGTATTGCAGATAACAGGTGCACAAATATACACACACATTTCTAGCACCCACCGTGGGGTTAGGATTTCCAACTTGGCCTCATTTCTAATCAATTTTTCACTAATTTGCATGCCCAAAATTCTGTTACAGGCTCATTTTTTACCATTCTGGATCACATCCGGGATACGCCATCACACCGCAGTAAATGAGGCTCGCATATGGGATTTCCCAGATCATTTTCAGTTCAGGCTTGCATCTAGGGAGCATACTGTCACATTTGGTAAGAAAGATCACATACCATATACTGTATCAAATTCAGTGATTTTTTAGGCTCACATCTGATTAGAAATTTTGCACATCTTGTTTGCCTAACTCTAACATTTTGACAAGTTGTGTTTTTGGTATCTTGCAGCCTAACAAGTGTTTGTAGGTTATTCTTGAAGGTTTTTGTGGGAGTTAAAATAAACAGATACTAACTTAGTTTTTCAGGTTACCCAGCCCCCATCTTGACCTCTATTTACTTGTTTTCAAAATTAAGATACACATTCCAATCTATCACTAAACTGACTAGAGGATTATGCTCTTTTCCTTTTAAGGAAAATCAGAAACTCACACATCAGTTTATGGGTTGAATGGAATTTGGAGGTAAATGAACAAACAATCTCACAGTTTAATTTCATTTGGGATCAGTAAATGAACAACACAAATCACTAAATCTTGTGGTTCAATGAAAAAATACATCGTATAATTTCTTTTGAAATTAGAAATTGGACAATCAAAGCACTAAATCTGTGGGATCAAAGAAAAATTTCAATCATTTAATTCAATTTGGATCAGTAATTGGACAAGCAACTTACGAAATCTTGTGGCTAATTGAACAAGGCAAAATTTACTTTCAAGCAATCCTATTTTCTTAAATAGGAACAAACTAAATAGAGCTCAAAAAAGCTTGAAGGAATGAACTTTTTTTTACGTGTTTTGGGAGAAAATGACTTAGATTAGGAGAGTATGCTCTTCTTCTTCAGAAGAATTATAAATCCAGAAATCCAAATCTCGCCAAATCCTTAGTACTCATATTTAAACAGTAGAGGGCTTTCCGATTGAGGAAAAAATCTGCCGGGAATGACCCAAGTGAGGGCAGGTTTTACGCCAACCCTTCCAACTCACTATAAATAATTGCTTCCTCATAGGCTAAAGCCTCAGAAGATGGAGCCAGTTTTGTTCATGGAATTTCAATATAATTGCTTGAACATGCTTGGGTATATGTAGAGTAGATCCGCTTGAATCTTTCTTGCGAGACTACATATATTCAGGTACTCATAGGGCTATACACCTGAATTTTGCCTTGTGCAATTCTATGGGGGACAATTTCAGACGGATTGCCCAATAATCTACAACAACTTCAACTAAAAGAATTCCTGATTCATCCCTAAAAGGGTGATAATATTTGTGCAAGGCAAAAATTAATTACCCCAAGACACTCATCATATTGTGCCCTCACTTGCATTTGGAGTCGGCTAATAAAATATCATGACTGGAGCCATTACGTGCTTAGTGATTGTTTTATTCTGATTAGCATTTGAGTGTGTAACTGAGTCAATGAGCAAAGATTTTCATCCTCCACCTAGAAAATAGGAAAACATGAGTGTTTGTTTCAGCCTCCTAACAATGCAAATCTATTTGATGTGTTTGCAAAATCACTAAAGAGATAAGCTCCTAAAAAATAATCAACAAACTTCAAACCCTGGAGTACAAGTGTTTTTCATGCATTACGAAACCTCTTAACACAATCTGGAAACAAGCAACTTCATGCACTTCGAAAATAAACTTTTCATAACTAACCAAAATTGACAAAGACATCATAAGATCGCATCCCAAATTTCCCAAATCGCATTCAGTATTTAGGATCACATTTGGTATTCTGGGTCACATTTGGTCAGCACATAGTCGCATCCAGATTCTAGGCTTGCATCTGGTTTCATCAGAGGCTTGCATCTGGGAGCTCGCATTCAGGACAGAGGGTACTTGTAGACACTTTTCTTAAAAAGTCTCAGTTGATTAGGATACCCTTTTATCTCTTTAGCTGGTTCCTATTGTCTTTTCTGGCCTCCCTGTCATAGTTTCAAAACTTTTTTAAAGCACCTACATTGTATTCTTAGTCATTCTTTCACATTCAATTCAATATGTGTGGTCTACCCACTTTCTACCAAGAATTTGGTTCCTAGCTCACTATCAAGGTATTCTAACCCTCTGACGCTGGAATCATTTACATCCACCAACAACAAATAGTTACTTTTTACCTAGACACGCCCACTTGAACAATCTGAAACTCTCACTTGCACTATTGGGAAATGTTGACAAAGTTGAGGAACGACTTCATGGTTAACATAAGATGCAACAAGTACACATCTAAAGGATTGAAAGTGCCTCTCAAAACACCACACTTTCAAGGAGAAACTTCTCATAGTTCCCTTCTTGATCTAGATTCCCCTCAAATGGATAGTGATACTCATAGATGGAGTGAGGCTTTTGAGGACTATGAGAAAGGAAAACACCAAAAACCCGAAGATACGAATGAGGAGGAAGGACCCAAATTTAAACATGGACCATTTGGATTAGACAGTGAAGGGGAGATCCCTGAAGATGAGTACAAAAAACTCAAAAAATAGAGTAAATGATTCCACAAGATATTGGAACGGATAATTGATGAAGATAAAGAAAAGTACTTCCTCCATCTAGCATCTACAGGTGTTAAATTACCCAAGGATTATGATGTAGAAAAAATCAAAGAAAAGGAGGTACCAAATCCTATATCCATTCTCACCAAGCAACTCAATTTAATGAAAATAGAGCTCACAAATCTCAAATAGGAGAAGGAGAAACCCAAAATAGAATACTCTTTGGATGCCATTTGTCCATTTCCTTTTGACAAGAGTATCACTATGGTCCTGTTTCCCCCCAATGTGGCAAGGCCAAATTACGACAAGTACACAGGAGAAATTGACCCACACAACCATGTGAGGGAATTCTGTGCTCTTAGCATAGAATACATGCACGAACCTACACACCTCATGCGACTGTTTCTAGGAAGTCTAGGAGGTAATGCCATGGAGTGGTTCTCAAAACTAAACCCTCAGGTCAAAACATTCAAGGAGTTGATCCAATGGTTCATCCAACATTATTCCTACAACATCCATAATGATATAACTATGATGGATCTATGTAATACCAAACAAAGAACTGGTGAATCATTCACACACTTCCTACAATGGTGGAGGAAGATTTTTGCACAATATTCACGGGGCATTCCCGAATCAGGAAAGATGGAGATCTTTGTTAATAATCTAGTGCCTAAATTGAACTACACTTTACAAATGCAAGACTCTCCAAGCTTTGATAGAATGATTAAGAATGCCCTCCGTATTGAGGAAGTCATGGTTAAAAGGGGGGAGATCACCCTTCAAAATGAAAACAAAACCAACAACTCCACCTCCAAACCTAAATGGTGGAAGCAAAACAAGAATGTTGTTAATGACAGGGTGGTTTACACCTCTAACATTAATTCTAAACCTAAGGTATTCAACCTAACCAATGGCATGCAAGCAAGCAAGGATGCTAAGGTAACAACTCCCATACCCAAAACAAAAAATGATAACATCAAGGGTCGGACATGGACATCAAAACCCCAAAGAACTTTCACTCCTTTAGGAGAGCCTCTTGAGACTATTCTGAAAACACTATTGGATAACAAAGTTCTAACTATCCCAGATTCCAAACCATGGGAACCAATGGTCAAACCCAGGTGGTGGGATGATAACTCCTATTGTTTCTTCCACAAAAACAAGGGACACAAGACTAATAATTGCCTCAAGATTAAACATGTCATCCAAGACCTCATCGAAGGAGGTAAGATCAAAGTAGATAAACACACTACCAATGAGGATCATACCACATTTAACAAACCCTTTCCTAATTATGATCAAGGAGAAACATCTAAAGGAAAGAGTAATGAGGTAAACTACACCTATTCCAAAAATTACAATGTGATCAATATGCTCAACATTAAGACTAAATCTGTTAATGTAGTCACAGTCAAAGGTGTCTCATTCCAATGAAATGCCATAACATGGAGCCAAGCATAGTTCACAATCAAAGGACCTCTGAAACTGACATTGAGATCCAAGGTTCCTATCGTAACTATTCCTAAACCAGCAGCAAAGCATGTGGTTACTACTCCTGGAGCAAAATATGACTTGGTAGACCAATTGCAACGAGCCTCTGCCAAAATTTCCATTTTTGAGTTGCTCAAAATATCCACAATACATAGGGAAATCCTAGAACAGGCTCTACATGCTGCTAACGTCCCAATGAATATTGATATAGACAAGTTCCAAGCGATGGTCAATCACATCTCAGCACCACATTACCTCTCCTTTTTTGAAGAGGATGATAAGTCATTGACACATCCAAATAATCAACCCCTCCATATTGAAGTCCTTATCCATAAATCCTATGTTAGACACATGTTGATAGATGGAGGTGCAGAATTGAATATCTGTACACTTGATCTAATCAAGAGACTGGGTCTCTCAGAACAAACAATTGACTCTAGGAGAAAAATAACTATCAAAGCTTATGACGAGGAAGAGAGATCATCCAAAGGTCTTATTGTTCTACCTATCAGAGTTAGACCCATTGAGAGGAACGTCACATGTCAAGTTTTGGATCTACCCTTGACCTACAATATCCTATTGGGGAGACCATGGATTCACAAAATGCAAGCTATACCATCCACTTACCACCAATGCATAAAGTTCCCACATCATGGGGTGGAAGTGACAATTCTTGTAGACGCTAACTACACTTGCACCAATATCAAAGCAGGTAGCATGATCCTGCACAACAAAGAGGCTATGGATGCAGTTGCTTGTGAAACTACCAAGGACATGGTTATGAAGAGTTTTAGAAAAACCTTGAAACTTGAAGAAATAGCAATGGGAGAGTACAAGATGGACCTGACTCCCTCACTGACAGAACTTACGGTGTCACCAAGATCCTATGGAAAACCTTCATCGACATTCACACCTATAGCATCCAAAGAGCCAGAAGTACACAAAGCAACTAGAATGGTAAAGGCATCCACATCTTCTTCAGATAACACAAAAGAACAAGCAGTCTTGGACTGGCTTTACAAAGGAGAACCATTGGAATCTGAGGTCAAACATGTGAAGATATCCCCAGAATAGTATGGCAAGGGATATGATTTCCTCACACCATGGGATACAAAGGAAAGGGAACTCTAAATGACATAGGTCAAGGGATTATTGAACATATACCCATGGAGTTTTGAAACACTAGAGATAAAACAAGACTGGGGTTTAATGCTAAAACTGATAAATCTGCTTCAAAAGAGAGTCCACACTCCAACAAAGGGAGTGATGAAATAGACAAACTAGAGTAGTGGTCCTATGAGATACTATTACATATTGGAACACATGACCCCAACTACTAAGGAGAATGCTATGTACCCATCTTTGAGGTACCAAAAGATCTTCACACCCCTTTGCTAGCACAACCTCCCATTCAAGAGGTAGGAGACACCATAGCAACAATTACTCAAGAGACACCCCAACAACATGATTTACATCCTAACTGGGGGCAATTGGTCACAATTTCACATGTCCTAGATCTACCACACTTTGATATACAAATGGCTAACTGGGTGCATTAGATAACCATTGCTGAATAATTAAATAGATCCAATAATGAAATGACAGACTCTCATGACTATGAATGGGTTCGGTTATCTGTCATCACAGAAGATATTGGAATAGATAAAATTCACATGTTTGTGGCACCTTCAGCTCCTCATAAATAGTTTGACACTACTCCCAATGACACTGATAATCCTGAGGTAGAAGAAGATTTCCTTCCCCCTATAATTAATGAGGAAACCGGTGAATACATAACTCTAGAATAATTTCATAGGCTACAAGCAAGAAGCCTCCTTTTACGGAGAGATTATGATGAGATCTCTACTAATGAGTCACTAAAGTTTGGTCTGCATATAACTAACAATGACCCTTTTAATGATGATCTCACTGTTATTGATCTAAACATTGAAGAATTTAACTTAACAGACCGTGTCATGTCGGTTAATGGTCTTGATGCTAGCACAATGCTATCCTTTCCAGAGACTAACTCCCTAACCTTGGTATTTCTAGACCTAATTGATTGGACTAAAACAGATCCTACTCCTATCCTCGACTTTCATAATGACCACTCCCTAGCTTGTTATCTCAATGCTTGTGAACCTTACCCTTCTTCCACCAATGCAAGGAGTGAGAACATGTCACAGGAGGATATCAGGTTTCTTAGTCAAAAACTGAAAAGTAAAAATAAAAAGCAGACTGATGGTGAAAACCACTCTGTGGCAGTATTAGATCCCAAAATAGTAAAGAAAAAAAAATGTATCCGATGGTGAAAACCTCTCAGAGGTGCCAAAGGATGAGACTCTTGATATCCTCCCCGAACACTTTTAGGAAAGGTCTTCAATACTGATTGAACCAACACAGCCAGTAAATTTGGGCACTGTTGAAAATCCTCAAATAGTCCATCTTGCACAGTCTTTATCAAAAGAGGATAAGACACAATTCACAGAGTTTCTGAAAGAGAAAAAGATCAAATTTGCATGGTCTTATACCGATATGCCAGGGCTAGATCCTAATCTAATCATGCACCATGTGAGGAACCTCCTTACAGCAATATGGTGAGAATGCACGAAATCACAGAATATAGAGCAATAGCAGAATGCAAAATGAATCTATTGATCGTGGGCCACTTCGAGGGGGTAACCTCCTTTGAGCAAGCTCAATACAATAAATTCGTCGGTAACCAGCAAGGCCTCAATCTACTCTTATATACTAAGTACGATCTAGAAAAGTAATACTACCTATGCATGTGGGATAATAAAATATACTCACGGGACGACTTACAAAGCATATGCGTCCAACAACACTACACTAA
>MU224205.1:1786037-1829995 GCA_018584345.1 Thuja plicata
TTCATCTCATATTAGAAAATACATTGTTATGCTGCTAAGATTTAGATAGCTTCATTTTCATCTCATAGTTCCATTACCATGCATTGTTATAATGTCCATTTTTAGACTAATATGCATTGCTCATTGAGTAATAGTTTGTTTTAGATCAAATCTTTCATGCTAGATTGTTTATGTCACTGGTATTTAGCATAATCTAAGGGATTTTATGTTATTTGCTACACTCATCCTAGTTAGAAAGCAATAAGTCAATATTATGGTTTATATGCTCATTAACCCTTGTTTCCCACTAATAGAATGACTTATTAAAGTGTTGTGTTGCAGATAATAGGTGCACACATATACACACACACACACACAAGAAATTCAATCAATATCAAGGTCACCAATAATTTTGCATTCAAGAAAATTGTCATGTGATGAAGTCCCTCTTATGTCCTCAAATCAAACAAGTTTTTATCAAACAAGGACAACGTCAAATGTGACACCTTTTGAACATCAACAAAACATAATCGATGAGAACCCTTTTGAGGAACATGTTTAAGCCAAAAATTATTTCCAACATGTAAATAATGATGAGGTATCACCAAAAAGATCAATCAAGCAACACAAATTCAAATCCAAAATTTTAAAGAATGTGTTTCAAAAATTGGATCAAACAAATAATTCACCCGCATCTAGAAATGTCTCATTCCAAAGAAATCACATGGATGACATACCTATTTCCCCTCAAGACATTTACCTTCAAGAAACATCCATGTTTCCCTCCACTCCTTCATGCCTACATACTTTACAAGAACAATTTCCTCCATCTCTATCAAGTGACTCTTCCAATAATTCAACCTTCCAGGGGCTATTCACAGAAGAAATCCAAGATAGTCCTCTTCATAACCTAAGTACCTTTCATGTTGAAGAAATATTTGAGCCAATTCCACCCTGTTCTCTAAGTTCAACCAATCTCATTCATGAGAGTCCCATCCAAATTCCATCTTCCTCATATCAAAATGTTGACCCCTTTCAAGAATCCCCCTTACATTTCCAAATCCATATCCCATGTCAAGAAGATGATAAAAAACATGAAGAACCATGTCTAAAAATATCTCAAGATCAAGATCCCAATAATGACCAATCCCCTCCGATTGTTGACCAAGATCCCATTTCCATTGAACCTCATAATGATCCCATGTCCTTGTCCCCCTTATCCATGATTATCCCACCATCCATGTCCTTTATATCCAAGTTGATCCCATTCCATTTCAATACCAAAATGTCCTCCCAAGTTTCATTGAACTTCCACTTCCTAAGAAAGATTATGATCTCCCTTCCATTTCTTCCCATGATCTCATGCAAAGACAAGATCAAGGTGTCCCTTCACCTTCATGTCCACCACAATATCCCATCATCCCTCCCAATCCTCATCAAGACACTCCCATATCTTCATCTCCTTGTCCCAACCCTCCAAATTTCCCACAAGATCCTATCCCACCAGATGATCCTATAACTACTCTAATTCCATCACAGGATCCAATTATTCCCATTAATCTCCCTTGTGATCCAAGCACATATATGCAAGTTGTTCATGAACCCCTTACATGTCAAACGGGTTCCTCTTCTTCCATCCATTTTGGTTCATTCCATGATTCCACCAGCCCTTCCATATCATGTCCACCTCATAATAATGGACTCACGTCTTGTAGTAAGTCTCCTACCAATCAAAGAAAGAAATATCAAGTATAAGGGTTAGACCTCCATACAAAAGGTATATTAGAAACATTTCACACAAAATAAATTTTTGATGGCCATGGTCTTAGTAATAAATCTCAATCTCAAGGTGTTTGTATCCCTTCAAAATCCAAATCCAGACGTATACATCCCCCTTCAACCCTTCCATCCATCCTAGGTCCATATATTCCTCAATCCACTAGCTCAAAACCCATTTACCCTTTTCCAAATACAAGTCAACAAAGGAATACACCCTGGAGAACCTTCCATCCATCCAAAAATCCTCCACATCATCCCTATTCATCCAGGAATTCCATTCCAAGCAATTTTTATGCCAAGCATAAAATCCATATATCAAGCAATCTACATGATATCAAGGATCAACATCTCCAGTCTAATTGACATGTAAAAAAGAAGCAAGATATGATCCTAAAAGAAAAAGAAAATTCCAAAAGGCCAAAAAGGCCTATTGAGAAAAAAATAAAGACACAAGAAATATGGGTTCCTAAATCTCTTATGCAATCAGTACATTATAAGGACCTATAAAAAAATGAAAAATCAAAATGCATGTGGATTCCGAAGAAGTTTCTTGAAGCACAGAGTCCCCAAGAAAAATCAAAGCTGGCATCCAAAGTTTCTATCCCTCCATCTAAATGTCTTCCATCTTCCAAATACATTTTGAGTCATTGTGTCCCAAAATCCATATCCATTCGTCCATTAATCCTTCAAACTCCAAAATCTCTTTTTCCTCTATCACTCCATCACCCCTCAAGGTGTGTGCCAATGTTTTTCTTGCATCCATCTTTATCCATTCAAAATCCATCATTCTTTCACTACCTCCATCATCCAAGACCTATTTTCCAACCTATCCTTCATCCTATCCAATCCTTTTCATAAATGTTATCTATCCTTATCCAATTATCCATGTCACATCCCTTTGTCATTACCCTACCAACATCTTTGTGCATAATATCATGGTCCATTATTGTCTATCTTTCCAAAGAAAAATCTAGAGAATACATACACTTGAGTCCTTCGTCCATGTCATGTCACGCGTCCAAGTTTCTTCCTAATATGCTAAAAATGTAAAAAAAAAATGAAAAAAGAAAAAAAAAGAAAAAAAAGAAAATAATTGCCTTGATGAAAACTTGGCAAACATGCATCTTGGTAACACAAAAAAGGGAAATAAAGAGAAACAATTTCATCCAATAGTGTAAACTTGGAAAAAAGGAACTTTGGGAAGTACCATGATGAAAACCTGGCAAACATGCATCATGTGTAATTCTATGAACTTCTTGCAGTCTATACTTGGGGGAAGATTCTATTCATTTTATCCTCCATTACTCCTTTCATTATCCTCCATTATCCCTAGCATGTCCTCCATTATCCTATGTCTATTGTATCCATTATCCTATCCCCTTTTCCACAAATTTGATCTTGACATAGCTACAAATCTTCATTGAAGCATCACATGTCCTATCTTCTTTAGATTATCCTAATCCCTTTGGTCTATATTTCTAATCTTATTGTAGCCTTTAATCCATATCCCTTCCCATTCTCCTTGATTGATCTTGCATATCCTATCCATATCCTATCACTATCTTATTCATATCCTATCATTATCCTATCTAGGTCCTATTATTTTCTTATCCCAATCCCTTTGTTGTTCTTGATGAAAATAAGGATGTTTAATGAAAAAACATGTTTTCAAAGAAAAACCTCTTGACATGACCATTTCTCGCATTCCATCCACTGCACTATCTTATTACCTTATCATTGTCATTTCCAGTCCCCTGGCTTGGAAAAAATAAAAAAGTTATCCTCTTTCTTGGATAGTCCTTAGAAACCTAAACAAATCCAATGCACACAACCCTTGTCCTTCACCCATCTATCAATCCATTTTTTCCTTCCAAAATGTCCTTCCCTTGATAGACACTGGGGGCAATTCTCACTCATTTAAATATTAATGTCTTGAAAAAATTCTAAAAAATCATATAATGTCCTTAAAAAAATCTTTAAAAATCAAATACAATCCATAAAAGACCTTAAAAATCACATATGATGCTGAAAAAATCCCTAAAAAACCTAAAAAGTCATGAAAAAAATCCTAAAAATCATTAAAAGTTCTGAAAAAAGATCATCACAAAAAAATTCAAATATCTCAAAAAATCTAAAAATAACAAAATCTTCTTCAAAAATCTACAATAAATTTGTACATAATTGTCTTTATTTTGCCTCACGATCATCATGTTTGCAACATCCATAGAAGATTTGTCATTTTGTGCTTAACAAAATCATGTTCTCACAAATGCGATCTAAATCATTATGACTCAACATTCAATCTAGTTGGACCTGTTCGATTTTTTAGTCTCAACTATCAACCAGTCAATCTCTCCAACCTATAAATCAATCATCCAATCAGGAAATCAACACCAATCTCTCAAACAATGAACATTTAATGCAAGTGACAAAAATATCAGAATGGTTTTTGGCTCACATTGTTTAAGTGAGTGTTTTATATTTCATTTATTTTTCTTTTTTGATCATGTTCCTATGGTACTCGATGATATTAACTAAAATTATGAGAGTGGCCAAGATGGCTCGTGATCATTTTTTTATTTGTTTTCTTCCTGTTTGATGATCTCATAAAATTCTGGGGCATGTCTTCTATATGCTTCAAGATGGAGAAGATCATCCTTTATCTGCATCATGTTTTTTTACGCAAAAGGATGGATTTCTTGCTCTAGATTTTTGTGCCATGATGTGCTGCATCCGGTTTTGCAATATCAAAATAAGCTCTTATGACATAATTGCACTTATGAAAGCCTAAATATTTCTATCTTACTAACATTTCTTCGTCTAATTTCTGCTTTCTGCCTAACATTTCTTCTGTCAATTCAAACAATAACTTTCTTTTCAAAACATTGTCCTCATGTCAATTTATACCCAATTTTTTGAGGGGGCACACTACCTCCATTTTTGTCAATCCATCGGGGCATGATCTTCTATTTTTCTTTGAGCCAACACTCATAATCATATTGTCTCAAAGAGAGGCAAAATGTAGACACCTAAAATGGTTTGCACCTATGTGCTCCCTTTTTAACATGTCTTTTATTCACTGATAGTGTGGCATTCTTCTATGTCACCGATTTCTAACATTTCTCACACAACTTTTATCTTTTTAGCTAAATTGATCAAATTCATTCCTAAACCATATCAAGTCATCCTAAATCAGTCCAAATAAGTTCTAATACTTTCAAATCAGTCTAGGATCATTCCAAACTCATATCGATGTCTTATCAATCTCTTTCACTCAATCCTCTGGCATTGTCAAAGTCCATCAATGCCTCATCACTATCTATCCAAGGTATTGCTAAACTCATCAATTCCTTCTCCTAAATCATCATTTGAGTGCATTATCCAAGTTCATCAATGCCTCATCATCATTTAATTCCTCCAATAACATTATCAAAGTTCATCAATGCTATTTCATCATCAATCATCATTTCAAGAGCATTGTCAAAGTTCATTGATGCCTCACTGTAATTTTCACATTTTAGGAGCATTTTCTAAGTTCATCGATGTCTCCTTATCTTTATTTATTCTCTGGCATCATCCTAGTTCATTTATGCCATTATATCATTTCTAATAATTATCGCAAGATCATTGTCAAAGTTCATCGATGCCTTGTGATTTCCTAAACTATTTAAGAATCATCAAAATTGATTATAATGCTTATCAATATCATCAAAATCTATTCAATTGCACATTAATGCCTTCGATTTGGCCAATAACCCTCTAATCTATCCTCTTGGGATGAATAACCCATAGTTTATCCCTATGTCCTAATCGAATAAATAAATTGACTTTATTTATTCCTTTTTCCTATTGTCTCCCTAAATTAATTAATTTCTCATCTTTTTGAATTATTGGATTTTCCTAATTCCTAAATTCCTAATTTGAGGGGATAATGAGTTTTTAAATTCAAAAATTGAACTCTTACATTACCTCCTTTAATTGTGCTTCATTTTCCCTATTAATTAGATTCATGATTTCTTCCACCTTTCCCTATCCATTTTCCCTCTAATTATGCTTTCATTTTCCTATTAATTTTCTTCTTCCTTTTCCTCCATTATGCATTGATTTGTGCATTCACTTACTAATTTTGAAAATTGTCTCTCATTTCTATAAATTGAGATTCAATTCTCTCATTGAAGTTTGAACCACTATCTCCTAGTATTATTGACATCAATTTCTCTTTTCAACACTTGTGTATTTTTGTCATTGACAAAGATCAACAATAATCTACTCTATGGAGAAGAAAGGAGAGCATTTGAGCATCACTTGAAGGGGGTTTTTATGTGTCTCTTGCATATTTTTTTGAATTCCCATTTCAATGGATCTAATGTTAGATTAGATAGGTTTGCATATTGTTTAGGGTTTTGTGGTTACCTAGATATGCATATTCTACCTTTTTCTGGTCTTACATTTACACTACCTCCATTTCTGTCGATCCACTGGGGCATGATCTATTTTTATTTGAGCCAATGCTCATAATCACATTGTCTCAAAGAGGGGAAAAATTTAGACACCTAAATATGGTTTGCACCTATCTGCTCCCTTTTTAACATGTCTTCTATTCACTGATATTGTGGCACACTTCCATGTCACCTATTTCTAACATTTCTCACATAACCTTGATCATTTTGGCTAAATTGATCAAAGTCATTCATAAACCATATAAAATCATCCTAAATAAGTCCAAATAAGTTCTAATCCCTTTCTAATTGGTCTAGGATCATTCCAAACTCATATCAATGTCTTATCAATCTCTTTTAATCAATCCTCTGGCATTCTCAAAGTCCATCGATGCCTCATCACTATCTATCCAAAGAATTGTTAAATTCATTAATTCATTCTCCTAAATCATCATTTAAGCACATTGTCCAAGTTCATCAATGCCTCATCATAATTTAATTCCTCCAATAATATTATCAAAGTTCATCGATGCTATTTCATCATCAATCATCATTCTGAGAGCATTGTGTTAGAACAATAAGCAGAATAATGAAAATATAAACATGGAAGAGAACATAAATGACACAGATTTTTAACATGGTTCACCCAATCCCTGGGCTACATCCACCAATAGCGAATCCAATATTTTTATTGTTATCCAATGATTACAATCTGAAACCTGCAACTCAATACCGTCACAAGAAGCTACAAAAAATACCTCATACAATGAAATCTCAAAACCCTAAGCCCTTTTCACAAGCATATTTGACCTAACCTAATTAGGGAAAAAATTACTCCGACTAATAGAAAATCAATGGTTGACCCTTTACAATATTATTAAATCATTGTTGGCGTCGAGGGGTGCTGCCCCTTGACCCCACCCTGGGGCGCTCCCCCACAGGGCCCCTGCAAGGGGCACTACCCCTTGACCCCATCAGGGGCTCTGCCCCTTGACCCCGCAAGAGGCTCAAATAGATATGTCTGGGGGGGAACCGCATCGAAAGAAACTGAGTCTGATTAGGCTCCAAATACATAACACATTGTCAAAGTTCATTGATGCCTCACTGTCATTTTCACATTTTAGGAGCATTTTCCAAGTTAATTAATGTATCCTTATCTTTATTTATCCTTTTGCATCATCCAAGTTCATTTATGCTATTCTATCATTTCCAATCATTATCGCGGGAGCATTGTCAAAGTTCATTGATGCCTCGTGATTTCCTAAACTATTCCAGAATCATCAGAATTGATCCTAATACTTATAAATATCATCAAAATCCATTCAATTACACATTAATGCATTCGATATGGCCAATAACCCTCTAATTTTTCCTCTTGGGATGAATAAACCATAGTTTATCCCTATGTCCTAATCGAATAAATAAATTGACTTTATTTATTCCCTTTTCCTATTGTCTCCCTAAATTAATTAATTTCTCATCTTTTTGAATTATTGGATTTTCCTAATTCCTAAATTTCTAATTTAAGGGAATAATGACTTTTTAAATTCAAAAATTTAACTCTTACATTCCCTCCTTTAATTGGCTTCATTTTCCCTATTAATTAGCTTCATGATTTCTTCCACCTTTCCCTAACCATTTTCCTCTATAATTATGCTTTCATTTTCCTATTAATTTGATTCTTCCTTTTCCTCCATTATGCATTGATTTATGCATACTAATTTGTGCATTCACTAACTAATTATACAAATTGTCTCTCATTTCTATAAATTGAGATTCAATTCTCTCATTCAAGTTTGAATCACTATCTCCTAGTATTCTTGACATCAATTTGGCTTTTCAATACTTGTGCATTTTTGTCATTGACAAAGAGAAACAATAATCTACTCTATGGAGAAGAAAGGAGAGCATTTGAGCATCACTTGAAGGGGTTTTTTATGTGTTTCTTGCATATGTTTTTGAATTCCCATTTCAATGGCTCTAATGTTAGATTAGATAGGTTTGCATATTGTTTAGGGTTTTGTGGTTACCTAGATATGCATATTATACCTCTTTCTGGTCTTAGAGTGCTCCTAAGATTCATGGGGCAACATAAAAATAATAATAATAGGGGAATACCTTAGCACATGTCTAGAAATTGGACCCAAAGGCATATTTGGGGAAGAGGAGATCTTTAGTTAAAAAAATAAAAATGAAAATGAAAAAGAAAAACATGGCTCCCCTGGTGAAAACCCCTCTAGAGAACTATCTGACTTCAAAAATTTAAAACAAGGGGTGTATCCCTTGGTGAAAACCTCTTTGAGGTTATAGAGGATAAAGAATCTCCTTTTTCTCTCATTCATGATTACAAGCCATAACAGTCATCCATTTTAATTGAAGAAACTAAGACCGTCAATCTGGGAATGGAAGAATATTTGTGCATCACCTATATAGAAACATCAATATCAAAGGCCGAAGAACTAGCTCCCATCCAAATCCTCTAGGATGCTATAGTTAACTTTTCATGTTCTTACTCTCACATGCCTGGGTTGGATCCTAACCTAAACCTGCATCATCTTATTGTAGATCCAAGTGTCAAACCGGTCAAGAAAAAGCTTCGTAATATGCACCCCAAGGTGGCCTTACTAGTCAAAGAAAAATTAGAAAATATCTTACAGGCTAAGATCATACATGTTATTGATTACTCAGAATGGATTTCCAACATGGTTCCTATCTCTAATCCAAGCAAAGAAATCAATATATGTACACATTTTTGAGACCTCAACAAGGCATTTCCTAAAGACGATTTCCCTTTTCCCAACATTGACATGATCATTGAACTCACAGTGAGACATTGGATTTTTTCACTCATGGACTATTTCTCTAGCTATAATCAGATACACATCACAGAAGAAGATTAGAAGAAGACAACATTCACAACTCCCTGGGTACCTTATGCTACGACATGATGCTTTTTGGCTTGAAGAGCGCAAGGGCCAAATATCAATGAGCCATGAATGTCATCTTCCATGACATGATTCACAAGATCCTTGAAGATTATGTAGACAATATCATGGAAAAATAAAAAACAAGGGAATATCACGTAGATGTACTGGAATGTGTATTTGACCACCTCCATCATTATGGCCTAAAGATAAACCCAAAAAAACTCATGGGAGTCATAGTATCAAGATGAGGCATAGAGATTGATCCTAAGAAGGTCAAGGCCATAATAGAAGTGCCTTCTCTAAAAACACTCAAGCAGTTGCACAACCTCCAAGGAAAGTTATAGTCTATTTTTCAATTCATTTCATAGCTTGTTGATAAATGTCAACCTTTCACCCATCTACTACACAAGGACACCAATTTCAAATGGGACCCACTATGTTAGAAATGTTTTGAAATGATCAAAGAATACCTAGAAAATATGCCCATTTTGGTACCACCCACTCTTGGAAGGCCGCACATTTTGTACATATCTGCAACTACCATAGCACTAAGGAAAATTCTTTCTCAACTCGATGACAATGGAAAGGAAAGAACTATATATTACATTAGCCACAAACTTGTGGGCTATTGGCTTAATTAATCACCTATGGAAAAGGCATGTTTGTGAGTGTTTTTTACCACTCAAAAACTTTGACACTATATGCTTAGATATGCGTTAAAGCACATATCAAAAGTGGATCCTCTCAAGTATCTACTATCCAAAACTAATCTTCTAGGTCTCATGGCTAAATGGGTGATGCTCCTTAGTAAGTTTTATATCTAATATGTGGATAGAAAGGCAATCAAAGGATAAGTCATCGTGAATCAGTTGGCTGAAGCACAACTAACAAATACATACCCCTTATTCATGGAATTTCCTGATGAACACCTATTCATGGTTGAAGAACAACATTCTTGGAAGCTTTATTTTGATGGATCTTATACGGCTCATGGATTAGGAGAAGGAATCCTCTTTTTCACCCCTCAAGGTGACTACATTCATAAATAATTTAAATTAGGATTTTCTTGCACCAACAACATTGCAGATTATGAAGCACTCATCTCCAGGTTACAAATGCAAATTCAATGGAACATCACCAAACTAAAAGTATTTGGAGATTCACAACTCATCATAAAGAAAGTCCTAGATGAATTCCAAAAAAAATATGCTAAGGTGCTATCCTAGAAAAAAATGGTAGACAAAATGAAAGAACAATTTCTAAGCTTAAAAATCACACAGGTGCCCAGATTATAGAATGAGATAGCAGATGCAATGGCCACCATCAAATCCCTTCTAAAAATTCCTTAAGATGTAGTGTAGTATGAATTCTTAGTTGAGAAGCTCCATGTGCCTGCTTACGAGAATGCCAATTCTGAAATGGTGTGCATCTTAGTTGGTCCCCAGTCCTTGTGGTACCACATAATCCATGCTTATCTAAAAACTGGTATCATATCCTCCCACCTAATAAATAACCAGCACCAGAACCTTATTTACAGAGCATCCTGCTATACTCTTGTAGCTAATACCCTATATCATTAGGGATATCACAAAATCCTCTCTAGATGTTTAGAATCAAACAAGGATGCCCTAGCATTACAGGAGGTACAAACTGGAATTTGTGGTGCCCACATGAGTGACATAGTCTTATCCAAACAAATTCTTAGAGAAGGATATTATTGGCCCACAATAGAACATGATGCTTGTGAGTTTGTGAAGAAATGCCTACCGTGTCAATACCATGCCAATCTGATTCATGTCTCGACACAATATATATCCCATCACATCTCCATGTCCATTCTCATGTTTGGGCTTCAACATCATTGGTAAGATCACCCCTCTATCCTCAGAGGGATAATAGTACATCATCAGTGCTACTGAGTACTTCACCAAGTGGGTGGAAGTAGTTATTCTCACCATCACAACAAGAATCCAAATACCCAAATTCCTCCTCTACCACTTCATTTGCCTCTTTGGCATACCCTCCACCATTTTTAGAGATCATGGAAAACCATTTTAAAACCAACATGTGAAAGATTTGTGTGACCAATTCCACATCCACCATCACTTTTCAAGTCCATATCCCCACAAGGAAACAACCAAGCTGAGGAAACTAACAAAGCCCTCCTAAAAATCCTCAAGAAAGTTATCAATGATTCTAGTTGTGATTGGAATCTCCAAATCCCTCCCTCCCTCTAGGAATATCATACTTCTTACCACACTCCAACATGCACCACCCCCTACTCACTTGTATATGGTCAAAACTCTTCTTACCAATTGAGGTTGAATTTCCATCACTGTGTGTTTCACTTAAGAACCTGATCACAGATGAAGATTATCGTGTGGAATGACTTACACAATTAGATATTATAGATGAGAAGAGACAAAAAGCTTATAATCACCTTGTTTTCTATTATAATAGGCTTAAGAGAAGCTACAAAAAGAAAATCTATCCCTGACAATTGTAGGTGGGGGATTTAGTCCTCAAAGAGAACTAAAAGGTACAAGTAGACAAAGAAATGAAGGGCGAATTTGAGGTTACTTGGTTGGGCCCATATGTTGTCATAGAATGCTTCATCTCAGGAGCATATCAGTCATCCACACCTAAAGGGGAACCTGTAAATGATCCCATCATCATCATTCACCTCAAGTATTTATATGCTTGATCTATGCAGTGTACCCCACTTAGCTGAAAAAATACATAAAAATTATAAAATGTCCTCAAAAAATTATTGTCTCGGTGAAAATCTGGTAAAAAAGTGCCTCTTGATAAGATTTTTTATAAAAAAAAATAGAAAAATATGCAAAGTAAAGAGAAATAATTCATCCAATGGTGAAAAATTGGCATTCATGCACCTTGGACAAGTATGTGTGGTGAAAGCCTAGAAAACAGGAATCACACATAGTGGACCACCCCATTTTCTATCAAACTCTCATCTCTGTCCATCTCATCCACCCATTCGTCACCCCTAATAAAGTCTCCATCACAAACCCATATTCCCCAAGTGTTCCATTATCATACACACCTATTACAAATTCAAACTGTTATCCAAAATTCCTCAGCTTCCCAATAAGTTGGTTGTACATCATATCTTATCCTAATCCCTGAGCTTTGCACATACCTTTTGTATATAAATGCTCATTACAATCTTCTCTCAATGTCAATCTAGTCCTCCATTCAGGTCCCCTTCTACATATCCCACATCCTAGGATAGTCATCTTGTAGAAATTTATCCATATTCTTTATTCCTCTGAGTCTCGTGCTTCAGTAAGTTCCTTTAGAGAAACTCTTGATCCTATGAGTGTCCTTGATCCATATTTTTCCATCCAAACATAAATTTTTAGTCTCCCCCATCAGTAAGTCCTTACAGGATGTATCCATCCTCATGTCTAACCTTGATCCAATCAGTCCTCCATACCCTTGATCTCTCTGGAAAAGGCATTTTTCAAATACTTATTTAGGTCTTGAATTTTGATTTTGGTTCTTGATTATCATTTTTGGCTATCTAGGTTTTCCTCCTCACAGTTTCCATGATCCATTATATCATGGTATACTCTGAATGGATGCATGTGGGACAAGGTCTTGATCTCTTTTTCTACCCATGAATTAGTCAGATATGACCCTTACATACTCAACATGTGACCCTTTCATGATTACATGGTGCATTTGGGAAATTTCATTTATTTGTGGGTTCCCCAACATTGTTTCCACCTTGAATCTCTTGCAACTCAGGTGTCATGCTTGGGAAATCCTTGAATGCCTATTATGTCAGTCCTATGCAACATTGGTGACAATGTCTTGCATTCCTACTAACCTTGGTAGGTCTTTAGCATTTCTATATCAAACTAAGTGCTCAAACTACATGGTGTTATCTCATCTTGGAATACCCTGCACTCAAGCTTCAAGAAAACCCCCCATCACTCCACAAAAAAATCCTAAGAAATTCCATCCAAATCCTCAATAATCCTATCAACCCAAGCTGAAACTTCAAACCCAATCCAATCCTACAAATGCAAAATCCCCCATCTTGATGCAAACTTGAAATCACTCACCCCTCCCATCACCTATTTTTCCTAACCCATGGATTTTGATTGTGAAAATGTTTAAAGCCCCCTCCTCCTAGTTCTCCTCTCATGGTGAGGATCTAGACAGGTCATGATATGTTTCATATATACATCTCACCTATGCATTTCGCTTTGCATCCTTATCTCATTTCATTTATAGTTTGCATTCATTATAGTTTTCAATAATTATAGTTTTCATTCATTTCATTTACATTCATTATAGTTTGAATTCAATTTAGTTTGCATTCATTTTAGTTTTCAATCATCTATAGTCTCATTCATTTTAGTTTGCATTCATTTAGTTTGCACTCATTGTTAGTTTGGATTTATTTTCATTATCACTCATTTTAGTTTGCATTCATCTGTAATACACATGCATGTTTAGTTTGCATTCATTTGTATTCATTTCATTAAGTGTATTTTATTTACCCATTTTTATCATTAAGTCATTTCAGTGAATTACATTCCTTAGACACTTCTAATAGCTTTACATTTAATTAATTTTAGGTGATCATTTTATCACTTTGCACTCAATCATTTAATTCCTCTTAAATTATTTTAGATTTCATTATATACATACAACACATTTAAATTTGCATCATATACATCCATCACACATATATAAATGCATTAAAAATATAAATACCACACACGCACATAGTACCTATCCTACATACACACCTACTAGTAGCTGCATCATGCATCACATAGATATCATAATCACATACAAGCATCCATCCTACACCACAAATGCATCAGTCTATCATAAATCATCAATCTACCTAATGCATCCATAAAAAGGAAAAAAACATGGCAATAACACATGAAGCCCACCAAACTTAGCATCATATGTATATAGTCCTACCAAAATCAATATAATGTCCCACAAAAATTGTCATAAAGAATAAATGTCAACAATTTCCATCATCAAAGAATAAACAAATCATAGTATAAAAAGGGTCATGTGTCCCAAACAAATAATGACATTGTGTCACATATCATTACCCCTCTGGTCCTCCTATGGGAGGCTGAATCTTTGGATCCTACATCAAGGTATCTTGTGGGTTTGAATACTTTATGGGTACATGTACAACCTCACTATCATCCTAAATACCGTCCAGGGTCTTCTCAGTAAACACCAAAACCCTTTCCCTTGTGATCGATAGCCTCAGACCTATAATCAACCTATCTAATGGGGTACCTGTACCTCTCTCCTACCTCTCCCATGAGGCCCCTATGTCAGATCTCTTGGCATCATTCATCTGAACTAAACTCCCAACTGACTATCTATGGCTTTCATTATGCCCTGACTGGTGGCTTTGTCCCTATCCCAGGTAATGTGCGATGACACTCCCCCTTGCCTACTCCCCCATGTCTATTGGCTAGGCCCTCCTCTTGTCATCATCCATCCCTATACTGACCTGTATGACCCCCTCTTGTCTCAGGGAACTACTACCTGATACATCACTCAATACCATCCCACCTACTCTTTGGCCTCTGCGAGCTCTAAGATCAACCTCAAAACTATCATTGTATCCACACCCCCACCACCTCCCCCTTCCACATCTACCCTCAATCCACCAATGTCCTACAACAACCCATCCCTCTCCCTCTATAACCTATCCCTCTCCATCTTGTAGGTATTCCTCGCCTAGAGGTAAGTTTCTCTCTTCTCTAGAACCATGAACCCATCATTCATCATCTAGGATACCTATCCCAGCATGCTATCCCTCTCACCCCTTGCCTCACCTAGCTATTGTGTCAACTCTATGACTTGTTCCCTCAAATCTGTAGCCTCTATTTGGCCCTGGTATTTCTTGTGGGTCATGGCATCCATCTCCTATCTAAGAGATTCACACTCAGCCTACAACCCATCCCTCTCTCCCTACATATCCCTCAACTGCTAGCTAGTACATGCATGTAGTAACTATAGTGATTTGAAATGCTCCGCTAGTAAATCCCCCACCCTTCTTGAGGATGATCGAATTCTCTCTCCCATCCTTGTATCTGTACCTATAGATACTTATGGATCATGCGTAACTGTCTGTGGACTTAGGTATTGTCCCTTGTCTCCCTCCCCATCCACCTCCATCTCATCTCCCCCTCTTCCCATTACCTCCTCTCCCTCCTCCACTAGGGTCTCATATCTAAGGAAATACTACAGGTTCTCTCCCCACCTATGTTTCTCTCCATTCCCCTTGTCCTCCTTCTCTCCTCCTTTCTCCCCTCCCCCTCACTTCTTAGGCTGTTGCTTCCATCACTCTCTCTATCTCTAGCGGTAGGCATGTTCTTCCTATAGCTCATGGCCTCAAAAAATAAGCCCAATACTCCTAAGTGATCCCTTTGTCCGCTGACCCCTTTCCAATCCCACTATACATGCTGAATATCCCTCCATGCGATAATCAGTTCTTGTCCTTCTAATGGTGTCCCAAACTCAAACTGCCTCTCCCGGGTAACCCACTGATACCATCTCTCCACATATGGCACCCCCTGGGTTTATCCAAATTTTCTTGCCACTCTATCTGATCAATACTTCTCAATGATGTACTCCCACCTCCCAATCAAAAATATTGGGGTCATCACATAGGGAAGCTGGGTTTGGTCCTGTAGCAAGGGCCCCACTCTCATATATGGCCTCTATGTGATGCCATCCTTGATCCTGTCAAACACCTCCCTCAAATAGTATGTGTCATCTACATCATGGTATGTCAAAGGATCTCCCTAGCTATAGACCACAGGTTGGTCCACCTATCTCCCTCTCTTTCCTTTTGGCCTAAGCACTGCAATGTGCTCCCAACCCCACACTTGGAAAATGTAGTGAAACCTATACTCCTACCCTATCTAGCCCCACCATGATATATAATCTGGTAGAGATCCCTATATATCACTAGTAGTATTAGGGTACCCCATGCTATGGGTACACCCACATCTACAATCCACATGATCAATAGGATCAACACTAATATCACGCTAGTTCCTCTTGTGTCAAGGGAAATATACTCTGAAACTAACCTGCAAATATAAAAATAAACCCACCTCGCTGGTGGCATAGAATCAAGATGCCTATCTAGGGCACCCTCTTTGTGTCCCAAGATGGGTGTGGCAGTCAACCCTACCAATGCTATTAATTCCTACTACTAGGCAGTATCCCCAGAAAACACCTCTGTCCCCCGAATTAGTAACAAGAAGATCTAATAAATGTCCTCCAATGTGATCATCATCTCCCTTGTTAGGATAGGTAATGTGGAAGTCTCTTAGTGCCACTAGTCATAGAGTATTGTCACCATATCCATGTGTTCCCTCCTATGGGGACTTTGTGCTAGATACCCTATCCCAATCACATCCACCAACATCTAGTCAGCAACCAGGAACTGGTCTACCACTCGTAGAACTTTGGTCTGTCTCTCTTGCGATGTCAGTCAATCCACAGACCACTACAATCAACCAAACTAATTCATGTCAATATTATTTTGCACTCTTTCTTAGCCTAAGACACCCCATCCCAGTCATCCTATTATCATGTTACTTTCTTAACCCTCCCCTTAAACCCAGTCTCTGCATTCCCATAAAATGTGATCCCTCCTTGCATTCCCGTGACATATCCCTCCCCTTAAACCTAGTCCCCACCTTCCCGTAAAATGTGATCCCTTCCCATGTTTCCTCATACCAAATCACTCCTTGCAATCCCATAGGAGCAAGATTGCTTAACCTACCCCTATTCTAAAACCCCCATAGGAACACATTCCCACAAAGCCCCTACCCTACCCCCGTGATCCCTCATGGGACTGCATAAATTTCCTGAAAGCTTGCATTTTTGTCTGGGCATATGGTCCTACAAGAAATTTCCTATGGGATCACATTCCTGTGACATATTCCTCCTTCTACCTCACTTTGGTGTTCCCACCAAAAACCCAACTACCCTCATTTTGACCCTAACCACATACATTTTTTGCAGGATCACGATCCTTCCAGACTCGAGGGCAATCCCGCCAAACCCACACCCATGAGCTCACTACCTAAAAGTATAAAAAAAAAACAATAAAGTAAATGCAAAAACCACTAGGAAATTTTTTTGATCATGCCTATCTATTTGGACCCTAGTGCCACCATACGCTCTGACAATGTCTACTTAGTTCCTCAGTCATCCCCCATTTTACATTACTACGTGCTATATCAAAGCTCAAAATAGAGAAAGATTTTCTAGGCTGAAATGCATAACTAACCCCTTTCTTAGCCTTCTAAACCTTATATAGCCCCTCCCCTGATGCCTTTTAAGCTCCCGAACCCTCCATTTTTCTCCAATTTCTTCCAAGGCCGCTATTTTCTTTCCTCGACTGTATTCATTTACCCAGGTACCTCTCCTCCTTTCTTGCCAACCCCATTTTATTTTTGAGACATCATTTAGGTCCCTTTTTCTTTCCCTATCACCCTCTCGAGTGGGCATCACCTAGTCTAACTCTCTTCTCCCTACACTGGGGCAACTCTGTTACCTCTTTACTTCTTTCGCGTCATCTATTATTTAAAAAAAAATTCAAAATAGTGTTATTCTAACACTATGATGAAGAGGGGCAAAATGTAGACACCTAAATCTGATTACATATTTGAGTAATCTTAGTTCATTCTCTCCTAAGGCATTGATGATTAAATATCCTATATTTATTTAATCCATTCACCCCCCTAGTTAATTAATTTAATTAATTAACTATTGTCAAATTAATTATCTAAATGACAACCTATAGTCTGATAATTAATTAAATCCAAATTCAAATATTAATTTAAATAAATAGCTTTATCTATTTAAATTAATTCATAAATCCATTTTCCTCCATTTGTGAAATAAATAATACATTTAATCTAATTTGAGCACGTGGCTCCTAAATTTTAGCCCTAACTAAACTAAAACTCAACCACCTAACCCATGGTTCTTACTCAAGCCAATCCATTCACACATACTAACCCCTTTTTAATTAATTAGTTAAACATGATTAACTAATTAACCCCTCCACTCATTCTCTCTCCTCCCATCACATTCTCCTAATCCCCCAACTTTCATACTAATCATCCTTAAGCCAAACCTAATCCATTCTTAAACATTTGCACAATCTTAATACAAGAGTTGGGAAACCATAAGCCATCCACAAAATCAACCCAAGTCACATCCTCTCCAATCCCCAACCATATGCATTTAAGCCTTCCTTAAATGCTCTTACATTCCTCTTACACACTCCATACATCTCTTTCATTCTTGTCCCCTATCACATCTCCCAAAATGGTCACATTACCCCATTCTTCCAAACTTCTCTCATTGTGACACTTATTACAATGAGAGGCATTTGAGAATCACAATCCATGTTCTCTCTCTCAAATGCATCTCCATTCTTTCTCAAGTTTGCATCTTGACCCTTGATTTCACCTCTCATTGCCCTATAAATTGAACTCTTCACTCCTTCATTTTCATCCACCTTTTATGCATTTTTACCATGCCCATTTGAAGAAAAAATCAATCATCATTAGCCTTATAATGCTAAAATACATACTCATCCTTTGAATCTTGAGCATCATCCTTTGAATACACATATCCAATCTTGGACAAATCTACACTTCAAGAAGGACTTGCTTGGTTTAAGAAAGGTTTGTACATTCTTAGGATTGTTTGGTTTTTAGTTCTTATTTTGTCTTATCATATATGTTATATTTATTAGTATAGTGAATGCTTTAAATCTTTATTGTTTTCCCTTTTCTATTACTATTTCTTTGCATACACTAGGTCTGCCTATCACTTTTCTATTTTTCTCTCCAACTTATTTTTCCCTCTAGCTTGAGCAATGATGTGTAGGCCACTTCATTGGTCTTTTTTGACACATTAATTTTTTCCACATTTTTAACTTTGGAAAAATCCATCTGGATGGTGCTAATAGGAAATTCAGAGGGATCTATCTGACTTTGTGGTATATTTTTAGTTTTCCTTGGGGGTATAATAACCATGTACTCCATCATTTCTTTGTTTGGGTCATATATAGGAAATATCCTATTTGATGCAAGTTGTTCGTCAAAAGCTATAGTAGTTGTAACCCTCTTTATTATCTTCTTATTTTCTTTATTCATATTTTCTATGTATATAAATTGATCAAGGAAAGCATTGTTATGAAAATCTAGGGTTTTTGGCACAATTGGATGTTTGAATGGTGAAATAGCACTTGTAGTGATGTAGATGCCTCCACCTATTTATGTGGATGAAACTAATTCATTTTGAGCATTAGCATGATACCCATTCCTAATCCTATCCCACTATCACTTACAACTAGAGTTATTAGACTCTTTTGAGAGTTTGTTTTTAAGCTCCAAAAAATACCTTTGCAGTGGAACTAGAAATTGATAGAGTTGGAGCTATACTAGTCATTTTTGTCATAACCTTTTACATATTCACATTGTCTTGATCACTACCATGATCTTCTATAGTGTCTTCTACTATTGGCCTCTTGTGAGATATTTCTTGTTGTTTCACTTGTTCACCACAACTAGTACTCGTACCCATATCATCCCCAACAGTGGCAATAACACTTGATTCACCACCATGTTCTAGTTTTGATTGAATCTGAGTGTTTAGATAGTTTTGATTTGAAGCTCTAACAAAATGAGGTACATGTGTAACAAAAATACCTTCCCCTACTGATTCAACTCCAATAACTAGTTATTCACTAGGTTTTCTTGAAACTTCTTCCAATAGTAGCATCCAAGGGCCTTGTCCTTCAAGCCCTAGAGCACCACCTTCATAACCCACTTTTCCCAGTATGGGTGCCCCTTTAGTATATGTTTATTTCATGGATTTAATCAAAATATATTCTATTGTAGAGTCTGTAGTAGCTATTGGAGTGGGACCTAATAGTATCTCCTCATCACCATCACTATCACTATCAGCATATACTTCTATGGGATTCTCTTTATTACACAATTTTCTCAACTCAATATCCTCTGGGATAACTTCAAAATCAAGACTAGCCTTTGGTTCATCTATATTCTTCCTCATATTCCAAAAATCAGTGATTTTGTTTTGACTCTAGTGCACGTCCACACAAGCTTTATATATAGATTATGACAGTTTTTTAGTAGATGTAACGTCATTGAGATTTTATAAAAACATTTGGGCCTCCTAATTTGGATTCCCTACTATGTTTCTCTTTTGGTGTAATGTCATAATTTATGTTGACTATTGTTCTAGATAAATACTTTTGTCAACAATAGTTTCCTCCATCTTTTTTTTGACCTCATCCCAAGAATCCCTATTTTTCAACATTTCTAGCAATGGTTTACTTTGATGTTGAATTATACTAGAAGAGTTCTTATTTTCCACAATCCTTGTTCGAATGATGTTGGGTGGATCATATTGCCAGTAACTGTCAACATAAATAAAAAATAAATTAAAAAAAAAAAATCATGTTCCACACTGAATATTTTTCTCTCAAATGTGAACCCTCCACATGAGAAAGGTAATGAAGGAAATATGGTCTTCTTTTATGACCATGAAAGACTTCATCTATACTCTCCATATGTTCTACATATTACAATGTAAAAACCCTCTTTGTCACATGTATTGGAAGTTTGTGGGGTTCTACTCCTAATCCAAAAAAATTAACACAATATAATCTTCCATGAGGAACCAATCAAGCAATTGTATTTGAGGTCCGAGTTGAATTTAATCTCTACAAGGCACAAGTAATCTAGGAACTGGAGTATTTGTAATTACATGATACTTTGGTGCCAAAAATAAGTCTACAAAATGGGTGTAGTTCCTTTTTTTATCATGCATCCTTATCTTAGGGGTCCATTTATATATTGGATCCATTGTTCTCTTCTCATCATTCCTATACACCTAAAGCTCAAGCTTGTTAGTCTCTACTGTTCTACAATATTTTTCTATAATAGATGGAACAAGTAGGTTGTGAACCTAAATGTCTTAGAGGAACCTCTTTTAATCATTACAAATTGTTTGTGCATGGATTGTACAACATGCTCAACAAGATTATATCTAACTAGTTGAGTAACACAATGGATTTAAATATCATTTCAAGAAGGCTTACAACCACTTCCCTATTATTTTCCAATTTGAGGAAAAATGTTAGTAGGGAAATAGTATCCTAAACCCATGACACAAAAATATCAACATTTTAAGGAGGCTTATGATTCTGATCCAATTGGGTACCCTCCAATGTTATACCTCTGATAAATTTAATTTTACCATCTTCATTGATTTTCTCATAACCCTCTACAATATTTTCTAGGTCAATGTTGATGTTTGAGTTTCTACTTCAAACACTAACTCTAAGTCCAACAAACTTTTAAATTATTCCTCGATGATAGATAAAATTTCCTTTTGGGTATTTTTATTAACAACTTGTCTTCTACTTTCATCATAATTTTGGGTGCAAACCATGAAAATTTTTGGGGAAGAGAAAACTTGAGGTAACATCATGCATCCCAATCATTTGAATTCCTAAAGTAGCTGGCTTAACCCCTGATTGCTTTTTTTTTTCCTGGTCTTCTATGTTTTCTGGTCTTTTGGTGTCCACTGGTAGTTCAACAGTATATGTTTTTTTGTTTTTTGTTTTTTTTGTTTTTTTTGTCTTGGTTGGCGCTACTTAGTCTTTGCAACTGTTCCATTTTCTTCTCCATAATTCATATCTTTATTTATGTTATGTAAAGGGATATGGGGCCCCTTCAAAACATATTTTTTCCTTAACCAAAAATCTCATGCATCCCAATCCAACATCCCACAATGCAATTGGATTTTTGTGTTCTCTTAGGACTGTGTTAAATATAGAATGTCGTGTCCTACTAGTTGTAATTTTTTCCTTATTCTCTAATGAAATCCTAATTTATTGTGTTCTCTTACCATGGATAATAGGATCATAAATATCATGGTATTCATTAGTAAAACTTGGAGTTTTAACCAATTGGGTACAACCTATATTTTATTTCACTATGCCTTTCGATTTACCCATCACTATTAATGATAAAAAAATGGTGGTACACAAGCTCAAAAATATAAACCCTCAACCACTAATTCTACAATAAAAATGTAGGTGTTCAATATTTTACCCAAAATTTGAATTTGAAGTGATGAATAGACATACTAGTGCAGACACACTCTATTATGTCCCTCAATCTTGTTTATGAATCTCCCTGGTTAATTAGTTGGTCTAAAGACAAATATCCCTTGATTTAAAAATCATCAAAGCTTAAAGGGAAAAAATGGAGAATCGTATTATCTCGGATGTAGTCTCTAAGTTTTAATAATTTTATTCCTTCTCTCTGAAGATTAACCTGCATTTTTAGAAACTTTGTGAAGAGTTTTTTATGCTTCAGAACTTTGGACAAAAATAGATCTTATGCCATTAATTTTCTACCATCCAACTATGATTCATGAATGCACTGATTATATTTATTTATCTCTAAGTATATAATTAAAATTGTAGTATAGTTAATTAAATTTGCAATTTCCAATGTTTAATGAAAAATTTGTGGCACTGGCTATCCATGTTTGGTCTTGTGGATGTTAGTAAAATATTTTATTCATTCAATATGACATGCCACACCAATATGTTTCTATTTTCTAGAGGAAGTTTGTAGAAAAAATTATCCTTCACAACTTTCACCCAAAATAGAAATTATGCCATTGATTTGTGATCATCCAATGGTCATTAAATTGATTTAGATTATAATGAATGTTACATAAAAAATTAGACATTGATAAGACTTATAAGAACTCTCGTTGAAATACAAATAAAGGACCCAGATGATGTGGTATCAAATATATAATAAAAGCATGAATAGGCTTATCGATATTGAGGTTACAAGGTTTTGAAGAGACATGCATGTATACTTATTTGAAAAATGATAACATCGATGAAACTTCGAACATCTATCAAAGCCAAAAATATCTCATCAAACTGAATGTTACATTAAAAATATAGATTTTAATATGGAATCTATAAAGGTCTCCTTAAAATGATATGACATCTATGTAGCAATGAAGATCTACCAAATGAGAAAAGCGTCTTGGTGAAAGAACTTGTTTCATAGAAAATGTAATGAGCTTTGATAAATAGCTTCTGGTGATTGATGACACCATCTAAAGGTTATAATGACATATTATACTAGTGATTCAATGAGAAATGTTATCAATAAGAGATTTTAGAGTTTCATTGATAAAGTGATCTCATCGATGAGAGAATAAAGGACAGAGAGAGCACACCAATCTTATCGCAATATGAAGCTACATCAAAATATGGTTATCGACAAGATACACTTGATTCTCATTGATATGTGTCATGTCAACATAGGATTTAAAATTGAAGCATTTAATGAGTCATTACCATTCTAATACCAGTTAAAGGCTACAAGAACAAAATCTCCCTGCACTAATTTGATATCATTATCATCACTTGTGTTGCATAATTGACATCCTAGAGAAAAATTAAATACAACAAGGAGTATAGTGCAAAGAATCAAAATAAAATTGTAGAAATCTATTCCAAAATTGTTCTCACAAGTTAAGTAGGTTTCAAAACTATACTTTATTTAGTTTCTTTTATGTAAAGGAAAAAAAATGGAAGGAACATCAAAGAAACCTAGGGCACAAAAATAGAAAGACCAAAAAAAACAAATAGAAACCACTGAGGAAACTAAGGAAAAAAAGACATTTAGGAGAGAAGGAATACATATAAAATGGGATTTGATGGACCAATTTACTGACCCTAGCCCTAGGTAAAAGAGGAATATACAAAAGAAGCTTGGCATTGAAAATTTTGAAGACAATTCAGAGCCGAGCCAATTTGCAATCCATGGATGTATAATTTAGGAAAATTGGTAGTCCCCAACATCTTTGTAAATGTATACCTAATGATAGAAATTGGGAAAATAAATGATCCTAAGATGAAAGTCATTTATGATGCCCATGGACAACTCTTGCTTCCAAAACCATAGATTATATTTCTCGAGTGTTTGAACTAGACACAAATCATGATCAACCAATTGTGGTGAGTGAATTAAAGGATGAGTACTAAATATTAAAACCATATACAAAAGGTGAAAATTACCTATTCACAGACTGAGGGAGGATAAAATTTTTTTAGAGCATTTTATACAAATTAGAAGCATCCATACGATGATGTCAGCTTGTTTGAGGATTATCTTAAATATACATCAAGTATTAGGAACATAGGCTTCCCCTCTCATGGACATTGCAATAGTGGTATTGGAAATAGATATCTAAACACAAGATGCTAGACCTTTCTACCATTCTTTGTATTTAGCAAATGAAATCAACCATGGATTGAAGGTGATGAATAATAACCCAAAAAATGTGTATTTCAAACACTATTCTTTACTATTACATATGTTTGCATCTATTGGTCAAGAAATTAGTTTATGGACTAATGACCTAAGGGTCATGGAATATGAAAATAAAGGATTTAGGAAACCAGTGCAACTGTGGACACCTCTCTGGGATAGAAGATTTCCTTAGTCCCAACATGTAAATGTAGACACTCTAAAATGGACATACTTGTGACCTTACATTAAAACACTAATTTTCATCTATTAATTAATAGTTTTTTAATCATTAATTAATCATCAATTTCTTGTAAAATCCATTCCCCAAATCATTTAAGACTTAATTAATTAATCTTTATTAAATTCAATTTCCTAAAAGT
Source organism: Thuja plicata (assembly GCA_018584345.1). Lineage (NCBI taxonomy): Eukaryota > Viridiplantae > Streptophyta > Pinopsida > Cupressales > Cupressaceae > Thuja > Thuja plicata. The sequence continues at coordinate 1,810,976 of MU224205.1, forward strand.
TTAAATTTAAATATTTAAACTTATTATTTATTATTCTAATTAAAAATAATTTAATTTCACTCAAAAATTCTATTTAAATCAAAAGGCAATTCAATTATCTCATGTTTGAATACTTTAATTTCAAAAATCAATTAAATATTTTAATAAATCCTTTCTCTACGTCAAAAAGGTAACTCTTAATCAACTTTTTCAGTTAACTCAACATCCCCTCTTCTCTCCAAGTTGAAGAGGTGGAGTTTAATGGTTTCTTTTCAATTAACTAAATATCCCTTCTTCTCTCCAAGTTGAAGAAGTGGAGTTTACTGGTTGCTCCTCAGTTAACTAAAACATCCCCTCTTCTCTTCAAATTGAAGAGGTGGAGTTTACTATTTCTTCTCCAGTTCATTTTGATCTCAACCATTCATTCTCCAATTTATGGGATCGATCTCATCCGTCCAAATAATTTTCCATATTCTATATAATCAACCCTTCTCAACCATTTTTCAGGATCTAGGATTTAAAGATTTGTGCACACTTACTCTGCAAGATTCTTATGAAGCATCAAGAATTCTTGGGATCATATCAATATCATTTTCTCAAGACTCCCAAGTCACAGATGCTACCAATACCAAGACTGAGAACCATTCACACAATATTTCAGAAGGAGTAGAGAGAAGTAATAGAAGCCTCGAGCATTTTGGTTTGCATTTGTTTGTTTTCCTCTTTGATTTCTCATTATTTTATTGTACATAGATTCATTCTTATTAGTTTTTATTGCTTTCCCCATTGAAAATTGGTGTTACTAACCCTCATTAATCAAGTGTGTAGGATTGGATATACACATTTTGGTGAACCCGATGTGAATCAAACAGACCAATAATCGCTTGCAGATGACAAACAAAATTTCTTAGCCTCAACCGTATGGCTAGAGTTTCATTTTTTTTGATAAATATTGTAATTTTCCAATTGAATTTTTTTTTTAATTGACTGGTTTATTACCGCAATCGATCTCTATAATTTTGCAATTGCCAATTATATTTTACAATCGATTTCTATAGTTTTTTAGTCTCTGGTTCAGGAACTTTGCCACAATTGATAGATATATTTCATAATCACTAGAGAAATTTCACAACCACCAAAATAATTTTGCAATCGCAAGCACATTGCCAAAATTTACATAATAGTTTTGCAATTGATAGAATTTTACCGCAATCGCTAGGAAAATTCTGCATCTGACAGGAGAATTTTGCAATTGCTCTATTTCATCATTTTATTAATCAGATCAGATTTTTTCTCATGTTTTGTGTAGGAATGATCAAATGACATATGCAAAAAAGGATTATCAGATGCACCCAGGGTTTTAGATCATGAAAAGCATCTATAAGAAGAGTTTCTCATTACCACATGCAACAAACAACAATTATGGAAATCACAGCTGAAGATCAAAGAAAATCATTTAACACGTATATTGATTCTCTCAAGTGTTTTGAATTCAAATACAAAGTTAACATGAGCCTTAACGGTCTTAATAATCTAGGTATTTCTTAATATTATTCATTTTAATTGTTAGGATTTTTTGGTACTAATAGCTTCTTGACAACTTGTGATGTGGAAAAAGTTTTAACAAAGAAAACTAAAATCAACTCATTTGTCTTTTTGGTGCTTAAAAATAAAAGTGTATGAAAAAGATCACAATCTCACTTTTTTGATTTGGTGTTTTAAATCGACGTGTGGTTACCAAATTGAACACGAAAAAGTATCTTTGATTTTGGTGCATTTAAAATTGAACAAGAAATCATCATTTGGTTTGGGATTAAAATTAAACTCGCATGCATGTATGGATGATAGCTTAGTTCACACTTGATATTTGGTGCTTAAATGATTAACCTTGTGTCTTAAATCTTTGGTTCACCTGCACAATTTTTTAGAATAAAAAACTTTATAATTTTTTAGAGAGGCATATATGGGGAAAGCACTTCTTCCTCAAAGGAAGACCTTAAACCGATAATCCTTTCAATCGATATATATACAAGAATTGGGGCAAAGTTTTGTCTTATATCTTATTGGAAAGTGATCAATTTTGTGAAATGTGATTCAGTTTTTGGTTGTCATTTATGGAAAAACATTTGGGTTACAAAGCGATTCCTATAAAGTTAATTTTTTATGACTCTAAAATTGACTAAGTACAGAAGTAGAGATACAGAGGTATTTTGGGTGTCGAAGATCGAGATCAATGAATTAGGGAAAGGGAGATTAGAGGAAGATAGTATGAGGTATGTGTGACCTCCACCTAAAATAAATTTGGTTTTGGTAATGTCTACAACAAGTTAGAGAGATTTGAAGACAAACATACAGTAGCAAAATAGTGATACAGAGTAGTTGGACAACAACGATGATTGAGAGAGTATGACATGGAATCCTAGCAATCGGAGTTGGATTTTGGTTGTTGATAACCTACAATTTGATTATTTAAGAGCTCCAACTATGAATTTAATATTTTTCTTACGAAATGTATTTGTATTGGGAGCTGACTTTATAATATTTGTAATATTTGTATTTGGAGCCGAATTTATAAAGTTATGAGATATATATGCAAGAACTTTTTCATAAAGATGTATGATGGATCAAAGAGAAACAAAATGGTAATGGAAGAAAAAATAATGACAGAGATTATTAATGAACTAAAAAGGAATTATCTAAGCATTAGTGATGCTTGTTTTGTTCATGAGTGAAAACACTTTGTAAACTGAATTACTTTGTAAGAGTTGTAAGCTCAGTTGGCCCCTAACAAGGTGTTGTGAACCTTTAACAGGGTTGTAATTCCTTTAACAAGGAAATGTACTATGTAATACTCAACTCCTAATAGAGCCAAGTCTCTAACAAGGATACTATACTTTAGTGCATGCTTGTGGGTATCCTCCCCACTGGGGTTTTCCCTTGGCTAGGGTTTCCTTGACAACAAAATATGGTGTTATGAGTATTGTGTTATTTTATTATGTTCTATTCATTTTTGCATATATATGGTTAATGTTTAATTAGTTGAAAAGTTTGATTAAGTGTTGTAATACGGATTCACCCCCCTCTTAGTATTACCTAATCCTAACAATTGGTATCAGAGCTTTTGGCCGTTGGAGAAAAAGTCTAATAGCTTGAGGGAGATCATAATGGATTTGGACAGTTTGCAAGAAAACTTTGATACTGCACTTCAAGACCTTGATAAAGAAAAAGTAGAGAATGGAGAATTGAGATTCAACATGCGAAGAGCTGAGAAATTTATAAAGAAATTCAAAGAACAACTTGATCTTTCTAGAAGTCAAAGACAAGATCTTATGGTTCAGATAAAAGAGGATTCAGATGAAGACAATTCAGATCAGGTAAAGCTACTTGAAGAAGAGAATGAAACTCTAAACCTGGAGAATGAGACTATGACTAAAGAAATACAGATACAGAAGGATGCTAAGAAGAAATTTGAAGAATATTTAGATCAAATGAAGAATGAGGCTGACAACTACAAGAACAAGTATCTAGAACTGGAGAAATACAATCAAATCATAAAAGGTGAACTTTTTGAGGCAAAGAAACACATTGAGAAACTTCACACCAACAGTGATTTGATTGATGAACAAAGAGAAAAATAGAAACCCAAAGGTGATATGACTGGTATTGGCTTCAATCAATCTGAATGTTCAAAGAATTAGGAAGAGAAATCTAAGGAGAAGATTGATGCTGAAAAACCTAGAGAGAAGATTAGACCCTTCTAAGTAGATGCTTTGGATGTAGCAGGTTTGGACACATGAAAAGAGACTATAGAGGTAATGCCCCTTTTAAAACCTTTTCTGGTTATTGTTTTAATTATAATGGATATGGGCACAAGAAAGAAGAATGGAAAACGCCTAATCAATCTGGATATAGACAAGACAATGGAAGAGAACCTACAGTGAAACCTACATGCTACAAATGCAATAACATTGGACACATTGAAAAGTACTGTAAGCTACAACTTAATTAGGAAAGAAGACCTCCTATATGTTAAAAATGCAATAATCTAGGTCATATAGAGAAGTTTTGCAGGTATAATGGAGCAAACAATAGAAGATTACCACCTCCTATGGATACATAGAAGAATGCAAATGATATTGGTAAGAGTGTTGCAAATTTGAAGAATGATTTTGAAAGTTGTTTCAAGAAAGCGAAAGATAAAAGTAGTGGTAAGATATGGAAGATCAAAGAAACAAGTGAGACATCAGTTCAGGGAGAGTCAGTAGATGCTACTGGATCTTCACTTGATGGTAGTAAAATAGAATTGACCTAATTGGCTGATCATGGCCTTAGGGGGAGCATTGGATAAATACATAAAAATATATCCTACCCCATAAATCATGGATTGAACTCAGGTGAGCTTAGGTATGAACATGGCCAACATCATGGAGTATACAGCTAAGAGCGTAACATTAGTCAACACGTATATTTTGTTCGCGAGATCTAACATCTGACTGGATAGTATTGAGTAAAGTGAAATTATATAACTTAAACATTGTATAAAGCACCATATGTAGATATATTTTCCTACCATTCGACAAAGAGTGAGACAAGGAGATCAGAGAGAAGAAAGATTCAGTCTAACCCACATCTGTCGTGTGTGATCGATTGAAGTAGAAACTCAAACTTCCACGTGAAAGAGGCATTTACATCATCTAGCTATGGATGTACCTATTGTTTATGATGTTGTAGATCGACCTAGGTATAAGTTTAAGAAACATTTGTTCAAGTCTTTTGAAGAAGACCCTAAAGGATCCTTTTCTTAAACACCTCCCAGAGTTTTACATGTAGAAGATATTAGGGATTACATTCACTGTAAGTATGATATACTGGGAATTGATGAGATGTAAAATGGGATGGAGAATATGAATGATAATGGAATCATGAAAGATTAATACAAATACATTGGTCAGTTGTGTATCATGAAAATTATGGATTTGTGCAAGTTCGATGAAGATGAATGATTCAAGGTATTATTGAGTAGAGTTTGTGATCAAATCATTTGGATAGGTGATCAGCCAGTAAAGATTTTCAATGAGTTAATTCATGAAATTACAGGACTAGACAATACATGAATCACTCTTGTTGTAGAGAAACATGTAAAGAAACAAGTTTAAACCCTAACACAATCAAAATGGGATAGGTGAGAAATGACTGTAATTGACATCTTTCAACAAGATGTAAAGCTAATTAAAATGATACTTGGATATAAATTCTACTATAGTAGTAGAACTAACTCAGTATCTATAGGAGTAATCATGATGGCATGGAGAATGGTAAAAGAGAATTTAAAGTATAACCTATGCAAAGTATTGGCACAACAATTTCTTGAAAATGTAAAACTAGTGAAGAAAGACAGATCGAAGACCTTTAGATTTGGCTCATTATTGGTACATATGTTTATCCATATTGAGCATAAATTTCTAAGTATGCACCCTAGTGGTTGGAAATCTAGGATACCTACTGGTATTCTAATCTCATAGAATTACAATAGATAGAACAAGACATGGGTTCATGGTGAACTATTTGGCATGATCAAAATGCTAGAAAGGCAGATGAAGAACAGATACAGGCTATCTGATGACATAGTTGAGAAATACAAGGATACAATATGTTCCATGGTTGAAACTGATTGTGTATGATTTGAGGTAGTTATACAAAGGAAGAAATGGTGTTATCCCATGGGATATGAGGTAAGTTCTTAGGTACTTACTATGCAAGTTGAACATGTTCTTGCATCTGAAATTGATACAAATGAAGAAATATGGGTAACCTATGAGGAGAAATCAGCTAAGGTGAGAGAGGAGTGGACCATAGGTTTGAGGAAAAGGAAAGTTGATCACCTTGTGCATGAAGGTATTACTGAAAGAGGAAGAATTAAAAGAAGTGAAAAGGAAAATGGAAGAACGATCTTTAGGATTGGAAAGTGCTAGCACTGGAGCCCTTCCCACTCCTAAGGTAGTGATGGTAGACAGTCCTCCTCCTCCTTCACAACAGACATCACAAGTAGGAAAGGATACTCTGAGAGTACACACCAGATCTAGTAGACAGACTTCATCTAAAGAATAGAGCACTATAAGAGAAGAGAAGAAAAATGAGAAGCACATATGGAAGCCTGACCTAAAAATGATAGAGAAGAGAGCTATAGAATAAGGTAAAATAGTCACAATTGACAAATACTATGATAGGTATGATGAGGCTGATAGAGTGAAAATAGAAGATGTTGTTGTCAATCACCTTCTTACTTTCAAAAAGACCCTACTGGAAATTGAGGGCAGCATACCAGAAGCTTTGTATGGAAGACTAGAGACAAGGAAACACTTGGCACAAATTGAAGATGAAACTATAAGGAATCAAGAAATTGATAACATGTTGTCTATAATATATGTACAAGAAAGAGATAGAATATTCAAGGAATTGAAACCTTTGCTAAGGACAAAGTTAAGATTGTTGAAAATCATGGCGAGGAAGTATGATGAAGTCACTGAGGAAAATCAAAAGGCACTTGAGAAAATATTGATGAACACTACTTCTGAAAAGCCTCCACCTCCTAAAACCACTTCGCCTACACCATTAGGAATGGGAGAAAGTTCAAATACTACTTAGGTAAATGCTGAGAAGAGAGAATTTAATTCATAACCAGATTTCTATGTTTATGGTGTGGTAGTAACACTTTAAACATCACAAGATGAAAAGGATCCATTTGCACGGAATTGTCCAATTCTATTGCAGATGAAGCAGAATAGAAAGAGGAAGTAGATAAGACAAAGGAATAAGAGCAGAAGATAGAACAAAAAGAAGATGAACAGAAAGAGGTAAACACATCTTCTATCTCATTTTTGGCAAGCAGAGATGTTAATGTTGACATCATGGATGAAAATGAGCTAATTAAATTGGATTTTAATGCACTAAAAAAAGTCAAGGAAAGATTAGAACATATAGGTGACAAAAAGGCTAAAGTGATTACAAGAGAAATTGATACTATGAACAAATTGCTTCCAGTACCTATTGTTTTCCAGCACAAAGATGACATTGAAAATCTGAGACTTGATGAATTTGATGGACATTATGAAAAATTTATAAAGATTGCAGAGGAGAAGATAGAGAAGAACTATTCAGAAAAGAAGCTATCAGAATTTTGCAAGTCCATCACATGGGACTTAGGAATTGTGAAAACATGTTTGACAAATGCAAAGAGCTACATTGGACATGGAAGAAAAATGTTTAGCTACTGCATGAATCCTATTAGGCATGTTCAGAATTTTGAAGACATTATTGCCAAAGAGAGGAAAAATCTAAATAGTATGATGGACAGTTGTGAAACATCTTCACAATCTATAATAGAGTTAGACAAGGAAGCCACAAGAATTTTGGCAAAACTTAGTATATTGGATATTGAGAAAGGGAGAGTATTGACAAGATTTAATTTGTTGAAGATTTTTATCTATACTTGAGGTACATCTATCAAAGTTGGAGAAAGTGACAGAATTGTTATCTAAATCTATGCCCACTGAATTGAAAGAAGCTGAGACTACATCATTTGGATTAAATGGCCTAATTCATATTAGTCAAATATTTCTCAAAACATGGAGTACATAAGTGAAGATCTTGGAAGATTCCTTTCAAGATATTATGAAACTAGTGAGCAATCACTATATCCTATTATTTTGTATGCACCTTTGTCATTGTTGTCAAAGGTAGAGAAGAGAAGAAAAAAATATACAATATAGGAGAAGAGAAGAAAATGGGAGAAGAGACAAGAAGAGGAAGGAGAGAATAAAGAGAAGACATTTTTGTAGGAAAACTTATTCATTTTTTTTAAGAGTTTCCATAAATGCCAAAGGGAGAGATTATTGGAAAGTGATCACATCTAATTTATGGCAACACATCTGGGTTACAGATCAATTCCTATAAAGTTAAGTTTTGATGGCTCTAAAATTGACTAAGTACAGAAGCAGAGATACAAAGGTATTTTGGGTGTCAAAGATTGAGATCGATGAATTAGGGAAAGTGAGCTGAGAGGAAGATAGTATGAGGTATGTGTGACCTCCACCTAAGATCAATTTGGTTTTCATGATTACTATAGAAAGTTAGAGATATTTGAATACAAACAGATAGCAACAAAATAGTGATATAGAGCAGTTGGATAGCAGCGATGATTGAGAGAGTATGACATGGACTCTTGCAACCTAGCAATCAGAGTGTAAGACCAAAAAAGGGACTAGAAAGCATATTTAGGTAACCACAAACCCTAAACAATATGATACCCTAACTATTCTAACATTAAAACCATTTGAAACAAGAGTTGAAACATATGCAAGATAACACAAACAAACTCCCTTCAAATGTAGTTCTAATGCTCTCTTTTATTCTCAATAGAGGTTGATATGTTTCTCTTTGACAAAAAAAATTGCACAAAGAACTTGAAAGCTTGAATTTATAATGAGAGTTACCAGGAGATAGTGTTTCAAAAAATCTTGTGGTTCAACCTTGAATGAAAGAAATGCATCCATTTTATAGAAAATGAGATGCAATTTGGTGAGATTGCACAAAATCTATGCATAAATGCAGATTTTGGTTGGTGAGATGCTTGGAAGCATGAAATGGGGAAGATGAAATAAGAAGATATTGGAGGATATTGAAGATATTGAAGAAGCACCTTAATAGGGATGTGAATCCTCAATTAAGGGATATGATATTTAGGTGGGATTATGAATCATTAATCAAATCAATAATTCAATATTCTCAAATATTCCTCAAAATCAAATTAGATTTATGAAATTATAAAAAATCTCATAAATTGAAATTAGCCAATTAACTAATAATTTTAATTAATTATTGGAGACTTAGGGAAGAGGGAATAAATAAAGTTTATTTAGTTATTCAATTAGGACTTAGGATAAACTATGGGTTATTCATCCAAAGGGGGAAATTAGTGGGTTATAGGTCGAATTGAAGGTGTTGATGTCAAAATGAAATGATTTTGATAATATTGATAAGGTTTAGGATTAATTTTGAGGGTTCCAGAATAGTTTAGGAAAATCATGAGGCATCGATGATCTTTGACAATGCGCCTGTATAATGATGATTGGAAATGATTGAAAAGTGCCAATTTACTTTGATGGCATCATAGTATCGAAATTGAAATGGGGAAACATCAATGATCTTTGAAAATATTGCCGAAATGATAATGAGAAATAGTATTGTCAATAATGAACAACACTATTGAATTGATATTGATAGATTGATAATGATAACATTGATGATCTTTGACAATGTTATCAAATGGTTGATTGAAGGGATAAGAAGCATTGATGATCTTGGACAATGGTCCTAAAATGATGGCAAGATTTCTCAAATTGAAATAGGGTTTGATCGATTGGTTTGAAATTTGGTTAATTAGGCATCGATAATCTTAGAAAATGCCCCAAAATGGTTGGAATGAGTCCAAACAATTATAAAAGTGATTATAAATAGAATAGGAAGGGTTTGAGATGATTTAGGAAGGTTTGGAATGGTTTAGGATCGAACAGGATTGTTTTAGGATCAAATAGGATCGGTTTAGGGTTGATCAGAATTGATTGGGAAAATGATCGATTTGATAAAGATAGTAGAATTGTTAGTAAACAATTGAACATTTTTGCAATATTCAATCATTGACAAAAGACACAATGTTTCCATACAATAAAGATCATATGCACAACATAGAGGAATAATTAGGTCACAAAACAAGGTTTGGATTGTAATGCTAGAAATGTTAAAACACATAGACCAGCAAGCTCGAACCATTTTTAGGTCTCTACATTTTTCCCCTGTTTGATACAATGTGATAATGAGTGTTGTGTCAAAGAATCCTTAAGAAAATAACATTAAAACATGCCCTAGTGATAGTGGGATACATAGGTTCCCCCATGAGAAATAATTTGAAAAATACAAATGATAGGTCAATTTGTCAACAATGTTGAGACGGATCCACAACAATGATCAGATAAAAAATTAGAGGTCAAACAAAAAAGATATGGTGTTCAGAGTGCCAAAAGTATCATGAACAATGCAAAATGCAAGGGTTGCACGTCCATCTAGGCAACCAAGAGGCTATAAAAGGGCTTGAAAGGGGTTTTGGAGCTCATTTTCACTCTCTCATTTGGAAGAATTGAGCTTTGGAGCAAGGAGGATGGATCAAGTGCCAGCGAAGAGTTAGCACAAGGAACAAGTGAGTAGCTACTGATGACTGCCTGACACGGGACCCGAGGTGAGTACATTGAGGCCTCTTAGTGGTTTCTTTCTTTGCACACATTTCTAGGTGGTTTTGGGGGTCAAAATGGTGTCAAACGGGGCCTGTAGGGGCTCACACATCCCACTTATATAGGTCACATTCCCACCTATATAGGTAGTGTAGGTGGGATGACCACCTGCATAGCTAGCACAGGTGGGAGGTCATTCTATGTAGGTGGTAAGATAACCTGGAAAGGTGGTCAAAGAGGCCTCAAAATGGGGTTCAGGGTTCCTAAACCACCCTAAATGTTCCTAAAATAGTAAAAACCCTAGGAAAAGGTCAAAATTAGGTCAAAACAAGTCCTAGGTTGGTCAACAAGAAATAGAAAGTATAGAAAGTTGATCGAAAGTGCACGGTGATCGCAGGAGGAGCTGACTGTTCCATAGACATAGGAGAGTAGACCCGCGTGCATGGATATACAAAATTGGTTGAGTGGTCATGAGAGGAAGATCCTAGCCTCTCTAGGATTATACTACATTACATACATGCCTGAGATTAGGGAAAACTTGGGGTTGATCACAACACTGGCTGAGTGGTGCCACTCAGAGACTAGTTCCTTCCACCTGTCGACAGGGGAGGAAACCATGACACTAGAGGATGTATGGCACATCCTCAGGATTTTGATACATGGAGAGCTAGCCAAGTACGGTCCCATGACAGGGAGTTTGGCACTACATAGACTATTCAAGAGTGATGATGATTATCTAGACATGCGCAACTACGAGATTCGATAGGAGACAGTTGCTAGGTAACATGATAGTTTGATTGCAGTGATCTGTTGGGTGATTGCATGTCTATTGGTACCAAATAGATGAGGTCATGGGTTCTTAATTGGCTGGGGGAGGGTCCTTGAGTAGATGGTCATGCAGGGTATAGTGTTCACATGGGGGCCATGCATGCTCGTGATGACGTAATATCAGCTCCACCAGTTAGCATGCTGAGGAGGATTATCGATCAGTAGTGGGATCACTTTGCTGTAGGTGTGGGCCTATGAGCACATAGCTATGTTCTAGCCTATTGCTGAGAGGGTTGTGTTGCTAGATATGCCATATGTTTACTTCTATCAAGGATTTCTTGCACAAGGCCCACTGGAATAAACACTACACTTTCGTCATGAGATAGATATTCTCAGAGACTTTACATGGCACCCATACTAAGATTGCCCTAGATGGGATGATGATGTGGATCACCTATCTTACTATAGATAGGAGAGATACCTCATTAGGAGGTTTGTGATGGGTCATACAGTTATTGAGATGCAACTACCAGAGCAAGTCAGATGACAATTTGGAGAGAGACATGGAGTGCTGATTGGTACAACTTTGTTTTCTCAGTTGAGGGTTGAGACCAAGATATGGGGTATAGTGCTCAGGCCTCAGGTGGCATATGCAAAGTTTGATCAGTTAAAACCTACACAGTGGGGAGAAGGTATAGATATTGCATACGTAGGGACCACAAAGGAGTATGATAGATGGTTTTCTGCACACAAACCCATTCCTCTGAAAGATCCGGATGTGGCCATACCGAGAGTGTGGATGCCCAGGGATGAGAGCATCGAGGAGGAGGATGAGGAGGAGTCAGATGAGGATGACAAGGAGAGTGAGGAGGAGGAGTCAGATGCTGATAGTGATCTCAGTGAGATGCCGATGCAGATGGATGAGGATAGGGATGAGCCACCACATTGGGATGACATACAAGGTCCAAATGACTGGTGTGAGGGTGATATATAGCACATCACAAAGCTTACAAGATATATAGACAGATTGACTCTTGAGAGAGAGACCTAGGTTGTAGATCATGCTTCATGGACTGCCAAATGATCAATGCTCATAGCACAGATGGATAGGTTGACATCAGAGAGGGACACATTTCTCACCTCTTGAGATACAGATAGGTATAGGGCATAGAGGGCTGAGGAGGAGTCACACCAGTTTATGAGCACCATCAGAGATGTAGGTGTGCGTGAAATTTTAGTGATGTTATTAGATGTTCGAGTAGAATCATAATATAGGAAGGACATGTATAGGAGAAATGTATCGGCAGAGCAGTGGGCACCAAGTTATAGAGTGTCATCTAGTAGATCACACTCTCATAGGACACAAAGAAACAGGGGAGTGCTAGGACCATGGGAGCCACCTAGATCTAGAAAGACAGGGCATCAGATAGGGGGAGCCTCATCTTCCAGATAGGGCTAAGATCAAGAGGATTGAGAGATTAGGGGTTGACAAGAGGTCTCTCTAGTAGAGGGACAATTTTGATAGACATATGATAGATTATGAGCCTACGGGCCTTAGTGTATATATACACCTTGATATTTGTACTCTGATACTTTTTTGAGACATTGATATATGATATGCAACTATTTTATGATGCACAGGATGGATGCTTATGTATATGCTTTGCTTTCCTATTATACGATGATGCTTATGTATTGCCTTTGTTATGTAATAATATATGTTATGGATGCAATAATTATTTTTGTGCTTTTTGAAATGTATGAATGCAAAATGTAAATGTATTTTTGAAATGTTTCTCATGTATGAATAAATGAAAAATGCACATGTTTTTGTTACTTTCCTTGTTATGAATGCATGGATGCACGATGCACTTGTTTTTGATGTACCAGAGTACTGGACCAAGGTGACTGCGAGGACTCACTGAAGAATTGTTAGCAGAAAGTGGAAATTAGACAAAGAAATGTTAGTAGAAAGCTGTTGGCTTTCAAAAGTGCAATTTTGTGATAAGAGCTTATTTTGATATTACAAAAGAAGATGTGGCACATCATGGCACAAAAGCCAGAGCAATAAATTCATCCTCTTTGCATAAACAAACATGATGTAGACAAAGGATGATCTTCTCCATCCCAAAAGCATGTAGCGGACATGCCCCAAAATTTCATGAGATCATCAAATAGGAAGAAAAAGTAAAGTGAAAGAAATTAGTCATGAACCATCCTAGCTACTCTCATAAGTTCAGCTAATATCATTGAGTAGCATAAGAACATGAGCAGAAAAAAAAATCAATAAAAACTAAAACACTCACTAAAAAAACATGAGCCAACAACCATTATGATCTTTTGGTATTTGCCTTGAATGTTCTTTGATTGATAGCTTAGATGGAAATTTGATTGATTTGATAATTGATTGGTATCTTGGACAGATTCATTGATAATGAAAGATGGAACAGGTCCAACCAGATTGGATGTTGAGTCACAATGATTCAGATCACATTGATGAGATCATGATTTTGTTAAGCACATTTTGATGATTCTTCCACTGATGTTTGCAAACATGATGTTCGATTCACAAAGGAAGACAATTATGTACAAATTTATTGCAGATTTTTGAAGAGATTTTGAAATTTTTAGGATTTTTGAAATATTTGAATTTTTTTGGTCTTTTTTCAAGATCGTATTTGATTTTTAGGGTTTTTGATATATTTGGATTTTTAGGTTTTTTTCAGGACATTATTTGATTTTTTTGGATTTTTTGAAATATTTGGATGTTTAGGATTTTTTCAAGTCATTAAGATATTTACAATTTGTTATCTCCAATCAGATAGTTGAGAAATATCATGGATAAACCATGTTCAAGGTCTTTCCCCCAGTTTGAATTCAAATTCAAAGATGCTCAGTGCCAGGAATCTGCCCCCAGACAACAAAGAAGCTATGTACAAAGGCCAAAAGGACAGATAGACTGGGAATACCAAGGGTAAGACAAAAGGGATCAACCAGATATAGGCCATAAAGGGGCACTAAGGTTGATGCACATTGAAAGATGTGGACATCAGGATACTAGGTGGAACCATGATAGAAAATGGAGCAACAAATTACTACGTGTGGCGCCTGTTTGCCAGGTTTTCACCACGGTACTTGCCTAAAGCGCATGTTTGCTAGGTTTTCACTTGAGGATGGGATTTTTCTCTTGATTTCTATTTTGCTTGCCAAGATGCATGTTTACCAGGTTTTCATCAAGGCAACCATTTTCTACTTTTTTTTCTTTTTTTTTTCTTTTTTTCTCTTTTTCTCTTTTTTGATATTTTTTCATAAATTTTTGCAATTTTTTTGTACTTTTTTCAGGAACTTTTTGTAATTTTTTTTTGTACTTTTTTTCAAAAATCATGCATAATACTTATGGAGGTGCATGTTGTTCAGTGCCTCTAGTAATGGTTCTCCCTCTATTTTTGCAAGCTAATACACTCCAGACCCATATGATGTTGTGACTATATAAGGGTCATCCCAATTTGGTTCAAATTTTCGAGCCTTCTCTCTGTGTTGCTGGGTTTTGTAATTCATCTTTAGAACCAAGTCTACGATCTCAAAATGGTGAGATCATAATTTATTGTTGTAAATCTATTTGAGATGGTTTTGATAGGCTTGCAAGTGTACCAAGGAGGATTGTTTCTGCTCATCAAGAATTTAAAGCTCATGCAATATGGAAACTCTGTATTTCTCATCATCAACAATGCCTTGTAAGGATACTCTCAGTGAAGGGATTTCAACCTTGAGAGGTAGTATGAACTCAGCACCATAGATAAGAGAGTATGGAGTAGCACTAGTGGGGGTGTGAATGCTGGTTCTGTAGGCCCACAAAGCTAGATTTAGTTGTAGGTGCCAATCGCAGCCAACATCATTGACAGTCTTTTGAAGGATCTTAATGATTGTTTTATTAGATGCCTCTGCTTGGATGTTGCCTTGTGGATAGTAGATGCTGGAAAATCCATGGTGGATTTTGATTTTCTCATAAATCTTGGTAACATATTTGTTATGGAATGGGCTACCATGGTCAGTAATGATGGCTAGAGGAACTCCATAATGACAAATGATATAATTTAGGATGAATCTGGAAATTTGCTTGCCGGTGATGTATGTTAGAGGAATAGCTTCCACCCATTTGGTAAAATACTCAATGGCTATGCTGATGTACTTATGGCCATCAGAAGATAGGGGTGTAATCTTCCCTACAAGGTTAAATTCCCATTGAGAAAATGGCCACGGAGAAACCACTGGCTATAGATCCTATGCCGGAGTGTGAATCAAATTGCCATGAATCTGGCACTTGTAACATTTCTTAGCAAATTTATGAGCATCTTGCTCCATGGTGGGCCAGTAATATCCTTCTTGAACCAACTTCTTGGAAAGACTCAAACCATTGAAATGTCCACCACAAATTCCATCATGGACCTCATGTAAGGCAGTGTTAGCCTCTCACAAATTGAGGCATCTAAAGAGGGTTTTGTCATAGGATCTCCTATAAAGGGTATCACCGATGATGACATAACAGGAGGCTTGACAAATAAGAATGTGACATTTGGTCTGGGATAAGTCAGGGGGTAATATCTAGGCATGGAGGTAATTATAAACATCTTGATACCAAGGGGAATCGGGACCAACAATGTCATACATGAGCTCAGATTATGGAATGTTAAATGCTAGAAGGAGTAGTTGTTCAATGAGAAATTCAAATCTCTCTTCATTATTAGGCATGTAAATCATAGATGCAATAGTGGCCATAGCATCTTCTTGTTTGTTATGTACCCAAGGAAGTTGGTGGAAACTGATTGTGACAAATTTATCTTTGAGAAAGTCAGCCAACTGTTTGTAAGGTACTAGCTTTTCATCCTTAGTTTCATAGTCATCAGTGACTTGGCAAATGACCGATTGAGAATCACCATTCACCTTGAGGTGATGGATTTTCCATTGAATAGAAAGTTTGAGTCCAATAACAAGGGCTTCATATTCGACGATGTTGTTGGTGCATGCAAATGCGATTCTATAAGATTTTGGAATGACATCACCTTGTGGGGTGGAAAACATGATTCCTGCCCCTGATCCATGCCTGGTATGTGAGCCATCAAAATAGAGTTTCCATTCATTGGATTCAGTAAAGGTAGAAATGGAATCATTGGGAAATTTTGAAAGCAACGGGTGATCATCAGGAACTGGTTCCTCTGCGAGCTGATCTGCTATCACCTGGCCTTTTATTGTTTTTTGGTCTACATAATCTATGTCAAACTCACTCAAGAGCATGACCCATTTGGCTAGGAAACCCATGAGAGATTCTTTGCCTAGAAGATACTTCAATGGATCAATCCGAGACACGAGCATGGTTTTCTGGTGTAGCATGTAATATCTCAACTTCTGTGTTTCAAAAACCACAACAAGACATGCTCATTCAATGAGTGAGTATTTTAATTCATATCCAACCAAAGTTATACAAATGTAATAAATAGCTCTTTCTTGTCCTTGTTCATCATGTTGTGCAAGAAGAGCACCCAATGCAGCTTCTGTGGCAAAAATGTACAAAATAAATGGCTTTCCTAGAATGGGAGGCATCAAGATCAGCAGATGCAATAGATAATCTTTTAGTTGTTGGAATGAGTTCTCACATTTTTCATTCCAATGGAAAGTCACACCTTTATGTAGCAAATTTTGAAATGACTGGCATTTATCTACGATTTGTGCAATAAACCGACGGATAGACTGTAGTTTCCCTTGTAGACTTCATAGCTTCCTTAGAGTGTTTGGTGGAGACATCTCTTGAATGTCTTGCACCTTTTCTAGATCCACCTCAATACCTCATTGAGAGATGATATAGCCTAGGAGTTTGCCAGAAACAACTCCAAAAACACATTTCTTAGGATTTAAGAAAAGCTTATACCCTTCCATTCTTTCAAAAACACATTTCTTAGGATTTAAGCAAAGCTTATACCCTTCCATTCTTTCAAATATTTTGGCTAGAATACTCAAATTTTCTTTCCTAATTGAAGATTTGCAGAGGAGGTCATCAACATAATCTTCCATTAATATGTGCATAAAGTCATGGAAGATCGTGGTCATTGCTTGTTGATAAGTAGCTCCAACATTCTTGAGGCCGAAGGGCATGACATTCCCCAAGGACATGTGAAAGCTATCTTGGGTTGATCTTCAGGAGCAATCTGAATTTGGTTGTAACCAGAGAAGCCATCCATCAGTGACAGCATCTCGTAGCCTGCAGTCATGTCAACAATGATGTTGATGTTGGGAAGAGGAAAATCATCTTTAGGGCATGCCTTATTTAGATCATGGAAATTAGTGCATATCCATATGCCCCTGGCATGCTTGCTAACAGGGATTAGATTAGATATCCATTCTACGTAATCTATAGGTCTGATAAATCTAGCATCCAATAACTTCTTCAATTCTGCTTTTACCAGTAGAGCTATTTGGGGATGCATTTTTCTTAGCTTCTATTTAACTGGCTTCACACCTGGCTTCAAAGGGAGGTGGTGAAGAACTAACTTAGGATCCAGGCTAGGCATGTCTGCATATGACCAAGAAAAATTGATCTCGCACTCAAGGAAGAATCTGACAAATTCATCCTTCTCTTTTGGTGAGAGTGATGGCGCAAAGTGTATGATCTTGGGGTTGTTGGGTGTTCCCAAGTTAATTTCTTTAGTCATTTCAATGAGTAATGTTGACTTCTCCTTTGGAGGGGGTATGTCCAATCTTCCATCCTTGGGCACCTCAAAGAGGTTTTCACCCTCGGATATGTCCTTTTTTTTTACTTTTGTAAGGAAACTCAGGTGCGGAAACAACTTCCTACACTAATCTCTAAAGGAAAGTATTGTGCAAATTATTTTAAATCCTTACAATTTCAGATCCGTTAACTACTTTAACAAAGATATTGCAGCCATATACCATGCTTGTTCTGGCATGGAAATTTTGATTCTTTGCAAGGCAAATAGCGCTCTAACTGTCACACCAAATAGTAATATGTTCAGCATCAACACCAACATCAGAACACAATCTCCTAAACCAAATAACTTCTTTACAAGCATGAGTAGAAGCCATGTACTCAGCTTCTATAGTGGAAAAAGCAACCACAGGTTGTTGCTTACTCATCCAACTAATCGCACCACCAAACATAGTGAACACATAAACACTGGTGGATCTCCTGATGTTAATATGACCTGCCCAATCTAAATCCACAAACCCATGAATACAAACTTAAAGCAGAGATCCAGAAGATTTACCATGGTAACATATGGAGTAATTTGATGTACCCCTCAAATATCTGAATACTTTCTTAACTACATCCCAATGTACCTGTCTAGGGTTAGCCATAAACTGACTCGGGACTCCCACTACTTGGGCAATGTCTAGTCTAGTACAGACCATAGCATACATAAGACTGCCAATTGCACTAGCATAAGGTACTCTACTCATGTCCTCCACCTCACTAGGAGATCTTGGACAATCATCTACAGATAACTTTTTTCCCACTGAAACAGGAACACATAGTGGTCTACAATCTACCATGCTAAACTTGTCCAACACAGACTTCACATACTTACTCTGACTCAACCAAAGTTTTATGTTAGACCTGTCTCTACTGATTTCCATACCCAAGATTTACCTTTCTGCCCCAAGATCTTTCATCTCAAACTATGCTGAAAACTAAGATTTAAAATCAGAAATCATACCCTTACCCTTCCCAAACAGCAACATATCATCAACATATAATGCAACAATAAGAAGACAATCATTTTCAACTCTGAAATAAACACAATGATCTGATTTCGATCTTACAAATTCAATTGACAACACAAAGGCATAAAACTTAAGGTACCACATCCTAGGAGATTGCTTCAAACCATATAGAGATTTATTTAATTTGCAAACTAAGGATTCTTTACCTTTAACAATGTAGTGCTCAGGCTGTGACATATAAATCTCTTCCTCCAAA
>MU224205.1:1833229-1855444 GCA_018584345.1 Thuja plicata
TATCCGATGAAAATACATTTGACAGCTTTGTTTTCCAACTTAGATCTTTTCTCCTTTGGAATATGTGCATAAGCTTCACAACCAAAAACACAAAGATGTCTAATTGAAGGCTTCTTACTAGACCACATCTCCATGGGTGTCTTACCAACAAGAGATGATGTAGGAGATATGTTAACCAGATAGAAAGTAGTGGCAACAAATTTGGCCCAAAACATTTGTTTTAGACTAGCTCCACTAAGCATACTCCTAGCCTTCTCCATCAGTGTCTTGTTCATTCTTTTTGCAACTCCATTTTGCTGTGGGGTGTAAGGAGTTGTCTTATGTCTCTCAATTCCTTGTTCTTTACAAAAATTTTCAAACTCTATGGAACAAAACTCACCACCATTATCAATTCTCACACACTTTATTCTTTTGCCAGTCTGATTCTCCACGAGAGCCTTAAATTCCTTGAACCGACTGAAAACCTGTGTCTTACTTTTTAGGAAATATATCCAAGTCCTTCTACTATAATCATCTATAAAAGATACAAAATATACAAAAATGGAGATAGAAGGAACTTTTACAGGACCAAATTCATCAGAATGAATAAGATCTATATTTCTAGAAGATTTGTGAGAACTGGAGTAGAACTGAACACGATTTTGCTTACCATAAACTCAGTGTTCACAGAAATCAAATTCAAGATTACAATCATTTAGCCCCTCGACAAGATTTTTAGTTTTCAAGGTCCTAAGACCCTTCTCACCAATGTGACCAAATCTCATATGCCACAACATTGTCTTTTTTTCAGGAAGCTTGCCTTCCAAAGTGTTTGCACCCTTAGGTACACTTACTGCACTACCATCGGAACCCATTGCCACAGTCTTCTTTACTTCTTGTTTAGATGGTGGGGATGAAGTGATAGCCACTCTCTTCTTTGAAACAGAAGAACTATTGCACTAAGAAATGCATGCATCAAGATAAAACAAAGTACCTCTCCTAATACCTTTAGCGAGCACTATAGAACCTCTCATCATCTTGCATCCATCTTTCGAAAAGACAACTTGCACACCTACACCATTCAACATACTTACAGATAATAGGTTTTGTGCAAAACCTGGAATGTGCATAACTCTGTTGATTCCCTTTACTCGTCCATCAGGAAATTTGATAGTGACCCTTCCGCACCCAACTATCTTTAGGTGAGAATCATCACCCAAGTACACCTTTCCACCATCAAACTCTTCATATTTTGAGAACCTATTTCGATGAGAGGTCATGTGAAAAGAAGAACCCAAGTCTACCAACCACACATCATCAGATGCATGGGCTACCAAAGCTACAATAAAAGCATCTCCATCTTCTTGAGATTTTTCAGAATCTGAATCTGAGCCTTTCTTCTTATTCTTTGGTTCTTTACAGTCCCTCTGAAAGTGCGCACTTTTATCACAGTTCCAACATTTTTCCTTGTACTTTCTAGGAGTCTTAGAACTCCAATGAGATTTGGATCTTCCCTTCTTTGATTTATTGTCATTCTACTTTCCTTTGTTGTTGGATCTCCCATGAATAGCAAGGGCTTCCTTAGACAAATCCGAAGTCTTTCTTTGCATCTCCTCAGATAGCAGTGAAGACACCACATCATCCATATGAAATGTGACTATAGTACTTCTGAGAGCCATCACAAGATGGTCCCACAAATTTGGCAAGGAATAAAGCTAGGTCATACATCGATCCTCCTCCTCAATCTTGGCACCAGATGATGCCAACTGTGCAATCAATAAATTAAATGCATTGAGATGATCAGATACAGATCCACCTTCCTCCATACTTACAGAATACAAATTCTTTCTCAGGAACAAATTATTCACCAGAGATTTGGCCTGATACACAAACCCAAGCCGTTTCCACAAAGAGTTTGTAGTAGTCTCATCAAGAACATTCAGAAGAATGACATCTGCTAGATAGAGTTTGATGAGACCCCTAGCCTTCTGATCCTTGATCTCCCAATCTACTTGAGATATCTCTGCAGGCCTCACATCAAGTGAAGCAGCCTCCCATAGATCACGGTCTTCAAGCATGTCTTCCATCTTGAGTTTCCACAACTCGAAAGTAGTGCCTTTAAATTTCTCTACATCCATTTTACTGTATGAGGAACTTGCCATCTCAATCTACAAATAAGATTTAGAATTCTCTGCAAAAAACTCTCACTCAACTTGAGATTAGCTCAAAAACAAAAACCTTACCCAACAATTAGGATCAAAAGTTGATCAAGCTCTGATACCACTTGTAAGGAAAATCAGGTGCGGAAAAAGCTTCCTACACTAATCTCTAAAGGAAAGTATTGTGCAAATTCTTTTAAATCCTTACAATTTCAGATCCGTTAACTACTTTAACAAAGATATTGCAGCCATATACCATGCATACAAAAAATAGAGAATGACACAATGATTTACCCTGGGGAAAACCTTTCGGTAAAAAACCCCAGCACTCCAAAACCTACACAATGTATTATCTTCAACACAACAGTTACAAAACACTTGCAATGCAAGTTCTTTCAGGAGACAATGGACACACAAAGACAAATCCAGTAGCTCCAAATCATACCAACAATACACTCTTTTTCTATATCTGTCTGCAACCCTAAAAATGCTTATATGATGCGCTTTCCTTTTTAGGGAAACTTCCAAAGATAGCTAGATTAGGGTTTTACCATTCTTTGAGAGATTATGGAAGAGTGTATAGTACTCAACTTTATTAGTTTCCACATGTCATTGCATGTCTTCACCTATCATTGGATCTTCTAGAAATAGCTCTTACGTGTCATAGGAATCTGTCATAACCATTTTAGCCATGATCTCCTTACACACAATTCAAGATGCTGACACATCAAGTGGAGTAAAACATCAACATGCCATATAGACATGTACACTCACACTTAATTACATTATTTGCAAGAAATACATTTTACAAAACAAATAATAAGAATAGGAATTATCCAAGGTTGAGACACCTTATTCCTAACAACTTTTTCATGGTCAACTAGCGCCTTTCAGTTTTCACTAGAGGACCTATTCTTTTTATTTTTTTCTTTTTTGATTTTATCATTTTCAATTATGCGACTGGAAGACAAAGTTGAATCCCCAAAATAAGCTATAGCAACAAGGTCAATGGAGAACCCTACTTTATGGTCACCAGATGGCATGCCCTCTCAGAGCTCAAAGAATTCCGCTATTGCTTCATCATTTTTGAAGCAATCCAAGCTCAGTGATTCTTGTTCATCCTAATCAATAAGTTCATGGTAGACTAGGGGGATGTCATCGTCAGTGGAACATATGTTTTCAAGGCCAGAGGTAAAGGCAAAGATGTAAATATCAGTGTCCTTAGAGTCAGAGGCTTCATGCACTGAAGGTTTAGGACTGGGATCCCAAAAAATTCTAGACTAGGGATTGGGATTGGTTACTAGATGAGGAATTGTGTTAACATATTTGTCTATTGTAGGTAGGTCTGTAGGGTCAGGGAAGAAATAGTCAAGCTCATAAGAACTAGAGGAATAGGACATCCATTCCCACTCATTTGAATCGGTAGTGTACTCAGAACAAGGAACCTCAAATGCCTTTTCATCATTTGAAACCTCTATGTTTTCACAAGACACAATTTTGGCATTCAAAGAGCCAATTTGTAATGGTTTGAATCCAATACCTAGATGAAGGGGATGACCCTTTGCAGCAAGTGGTTCAACAATCCCTTGCTTGTGTACTCCAAGACCACTGTGGCCATCATATCCTTTTTTCTGCATGAGTGTGAACTCGGGCCCGTATCTTTCAACGGGTATCTCAGTGGGCTCTTGTTCTTGTTTCTGTTGGTCTTGGAAAATCCAGCTAGATGCATTGTCATATACATGTTCTTCATGCAAACCTCCCCACAAAGTGAATGTAGGAGAGGGCATAACTTTAAGGATAGTCTTGGGTGGTTGTTTTGCAATAATTTTGGTTTTCCATAGGATTTCGGAGAGAGGGGAAGCTTCCCAATGTGAAAGGCTTGCGCCATGGTATACTCTCCACAACTCTCATCTGTAATCTTCATCTTTCCCTTAACCATTTTTTCAAGGGTGTCTACATCAACATATTTAGAGTAATTGGAAGGGGCAGCTTTGCTGTTGGTAGGCACCTATTATGCAGGCCCTTCTCTTAAATTGGCACAAAATTGGAAGTTGTTAGGATCACTTGGGACAGTGATCTCAAATCCATTGTGATAAAATTTCAGACATTGATGGTACATGGAGGGGACTGCCTTCATGGCATGGATCCATGGGCATCCTAAAATCATGTTGTAGGGCAAGTCTAGATCTAGGACTTGTAGTAATGTGTTTTCAGTAACCAGACCAATTTTTATGGGCATTATGATGACTCCCTTGGAGGGGTATCCAGCATCATCATATGTCTTGATTTTAATTATCCTTGAAGGATCAATGTCACTCTCATTGTAACCAAGATCAAGAGTGACATTCAAAGTGCAGATGTTAAGTCCTGCTCCATCGTCTATCATGAATCACTGGACTTTGGCATTATGGACAAAGACTTCAAGATGGAGATGGTCATTATGGCCAAGACGGTAATGTGGAACATCATCTTTTGAAAATGTGACATGTTGGGACATAGATAAGTGCCCCATCATGGCCTAAAACTAGTTAGTGTCAATGTCGGTCAGAACAGTGGACTCTTTCAAATCTTTATCAAGGACTGCCTTGTGCTAGGGGGATGTGCATACCAGATCAAGGATTGATATCAAGGCAAGGGTTTTACCCAACTAGTCAACAAGGTTGTAATCTAAAGGTACCTTGGGTTTGGATGGTGTGCTAGGCATGGTAATCATGGTACAATGGGTAGCGACCGCACATTGAGGATCACTATCATGGAAGATCAGAGTAGACACACGTGAATCAACCTCAGAGAAACAATTGATGGTATAGTCATGGCCGGTCTGAGTGTAATTGACATTGTTCTTGGAATTTGAATTGGATGTAAAGGTATTTCCCTTTTCATGATCAACCAAGGGATTTGTGAAAATAGTGTCACTGTGGGTTCAACTTTAATCACACCTTGATCAATGAGGTCTTGGACCTTATGTTATAGCTGATAGCAAGAATTGATCTAATTTCCCTTTGTCCGATGATAATCATAGTATTTGGTTTCATCCCACCAAGGGGGTTTAACTACTGGAGGATCACAAATCTCAGGTAATTGAATGTAATTATTTTGGAATAATTTTTGCAAGACCAAATGGAGAGGTTCACCAATGCTGTGAACTGTCTTTGTGGTCCATCTCTATTTCTCAGCAGTTGACGCTACCAATTTTGTTGCCCATTATCATTCATTTGTGCTTGAGGTTGTGTTGGAGCTGGTGCTGGAGGCGGCGCTTGAGTCATTTTCTGTGTATTTGTATTAGTGGGCCCTTTGAGACTCACTTTCTATTGTGTCACATTGACTATCCATTCATTGACAATGCCATCATTTGTGACATTTTTATTCCGAGACCAAAATTTTGGCTTGTCACTTGACGTGCTCACATTTTGATTTTCCTTGTTAATTTTTAATACTCCCTTTTCATTAAGAGCATCCTCAATGTCAATTCCATTTTTTATGAGATTTTGGATTGTACTTGGTCATTTGATTTTGAGCTCATACATCATCTCAGGTACTGGATTTTGGATAAACAATCGGATTTGTTGTTCTTCTAGCACATCAAAAAGACATTGGCTCACCAAATTCCTCCATCACAATAGGAAGGTCATAAAGGATTCTCCAACCGTTTGTTTGGTTGTGCATAATTCAGTCAGCATAACCTCACTTGATATGTTGAATGCAAAGTGGGAGATGAACTTGTTGGCTAGTTCTTTCCAAGACCTGATATTTACAGGTAGTTTAGAGTACCACTCCATTTCTCGACCCCCAAGACTTTGAGGGAAGAGTCTCATAAGGTACGTGTTTTTGTTTTTAACCTCGATGCAAGACATATAAAATTCTCAAATGTGATCGATCGGATTTCCTTTTCCTTTGTATTTCTCAAACTTGGGTACCTCAAAATTCTTTGGAAAAGGAGGCATATAAATGCTTGGATCAAATGGATTAGGACATAGGTCCCATTCTGTATAGAGTGTCTTTGTGCCCTTAAATTGTAGATCATTTAGTTGCTTCTACAAGCGTTGGATTTGTTGAAGCATTTCTTCATTCTGCGAAGACTTCACAGCTTTGCCACATGTAGAGGAACAATGTGTTTGCTTAGAAGTGATTGAATGTCGAGTATATTCTAAGGCCCAATTTGATTCTGATGATTCAGACGAGATGTCATGGACTGGTGCCACATATTGTCTGGCATGTTGTTGGGGCTCTTCCACATGTTGTTGATTTAGTGGTGGAGGATTATATTGTTGTCCTTGTGCAACATAGTAAGGTTGAGAAACTTGTTGTTGATATCTTGGTGCATACTACTATTGTTGAGTTTGCACCATATGTGATTGTTGTTGTGATACAGTTTGTTCTTGTGCCACGTATTGTTGTCATTGCAGAACTTATTGTTTTTGAACATGTTGTTGTTGAGCATATTTTTGTTGTAGAGGACGTTGTTGTTGTTGTTATTGTTGTTGTACATACTATTTTTGTAAAGCATGCTGCTATTGTTGGGCATATTGCTATTGTAGAGCATGTTGTTGCTATTGTACATATTGTTGGGTATGTTGTTGTTGTTGTGGGTGTACTTGTTTCACCTTGGGACCTTGCACATGTTGATTGACAGGGTGAGATTCTTGACCCACCTGCATTGTTGGTTGTTGCATGCTATGATCTTGTGGAAATCCAAGTGGTGCAAGTATACCATCAAGATTTGTAGTCTTACATTTTGGTGGTTGTGCTTGAGAAATCATGTTAACTTGGGCTGCAAATTGTGGTTGCTCGGGTGGTATTACATCCTTAGGTGGTGCTTGTTGAGCCACTTGGGCTTATTGCACTTGTTGGGTTGCATGTTCTTGTCGAATCACCTTAGGTGGAATTGGTGTGATACCCATGAGGCTCTTGTTCTTTTGATCTTGCTATTAATTTGGTATAGTTGTAGTAGTCACATTAGATAACTCAAATGTGGGTACCCTTGGTGGTTCATTAAATGGTCCTTTGGACATTGTTGCATTTGAAGTGCTTCCTAGGAATGTTGTATGTGCTACCAAAGGAGGACCATTTGGTTGTGTTTCTTCAAAAGGGGGTACATCTAGCATTCCCTAGGGAAATGCAAAAGTTTCATTTGACCCTTTGGGCAAGCGATTCTTTAAATCAATCCTCCATGTTATTTTAGGACCTTTCTTAGGTATTTTTTTAGCATCCACCGTTTCTAGAGGAGGGAGTGATACCTCTTCAAATAAAGGATTATCCAATGGTATATATCATTCCTTTGGAGGAATATCGATAGTTAAATCATTTCATTATCATTTTTGTGTTAGCTCCATAGCTGACTCATCAAAGGGTTGTTCTCAATTTTCTCTATCCCACACCACTAAGGCTTGGTTCTCTTCCAAAGTAGATGGTGGGAGATTTTTATATTCCAAGAATAATTGAGTATTTGTCTTTCGTATCACTTTTTTATATCATCTCAGATCTCGAGTCATGAGATACGTCAATGTTTGCTGAATTTTTTTTGTTCTTAATGGCTTCGTCAATCACCTCTTTAGGTAAATATTTAAAGGAAGCAAATGTTTCATGTGAGTCTCCAGAATCTGAAGAGGGACTTGATGTATTTCTAGGATCTTGATTATCCAGTGGTGGTGGAGGAGGTTGATAAGGTCCAAAATCTATGTTTGGCATAGGTTGTTGTTGCAAATAATTGGGTTAGACTTGATTGATTTGACCAGTTTGTTGGTATTTCTCCACAGGTGTAGGGGGGACACTACCTTGGCCAGGTGGCATAGGTACAAACTGGGTTCAAATTTTGGGGGTGGTCCCCACTGAATAGTGCCAAATTTTGGGGAAGAATTTGAAGGATATCCCATGTTGCATAGATCATTTCTTGGAGTAGGTCCTTGAGGAAATGTGACATGTCTTGGGTCATGAAATGTTTGGTTTACTTCTTCCAATTGTTGCATGTTGATTAGGTCAATTTGATCTTGATATGCAACACCTTGTCTTGGATCAAAAGGTAATTGTGATTCTAGTTGTGATGTAAACATTGGTACATGAGGATCTTTTTTCCCTTTGGATGCTTGAGATATTATAAAAACTGGCATGATTCCTATATGCAAATGCAAGGATTTTTTTGGAATTTTTGAAATTTTGGACATGCAAAGTTTTGAAATGCAATTTTGGAAATGCAACTTTGGAAATGTAAGGAGCTTATGCAAATGAAATCTAAGGTTTATGCAACTATGTTTTTGGTATTTTGAACTTTGACAATTATTCTTTTGGAAGGAGACAAACCTAAGAGTATAACCTTATGAGGTTGAATACGAATCTTGACTTGAAAGATAGGATTTTGGGACAAGGGACAAGTTTGATAAAAATAGGCTTAGGTCAAATCCATCATGACAAAGGTGGAATAGGACGAATTGATAAGGGTAGGGGGTTTGAAATATTTGGGATAAAAAGGGACCAAGTCAAGATTACATCTTCAACATCATAAAGAAAGGTTCCATGATTTGGATACTTTCTAGGATTGTTTGAAAAGTTGTTAAGGATGATCTAAAAATGAGCTATGTATGCAAGAGGGTTATGATTAGGAATTATGAAAAAGGGACTATAATGAGGATTCAAATGAGATATATAATGCAAGGGATTTTTGATATGCAAATGCAAGGAGATTAGGTCATGAATATGCAATATGAAGGCTATCAAGCATGCCAAGAGGTTCCAAGTGAAAAGTTCAAGCTTCCATATGTTTAATCAAAGACAAGGTTTTTTGTGACCATTTGATTATTCTTGAAGATTGATTTGGAAAAAGTGTCCTTTAAGGAGAGTGTTTTTAAGATGTCATTTTAATAAAATTTTGAATACTCACACAAGACACATCATTTAGAATGGTCATTGTAAAATTGAACAAATACACTACTTCCTAAGGATAGCAAGAACAATATCTGTTGAATCCCCACTTGAACCAAATTTTAGCCACACTTACTAATAGCGGAAAACCTAGAATCTTGGAGGCACTGGAACCTCCTTACATGTGCAATCACTTTTCAAGCACTCCAAGCTTCAACTCCCAAGGGTCATCACTTCACAAGGGATTGTTCTCTCGAATAATAGTCGCAAAAGTGTGGGGCATGTTAGTTGGTCTCCGACCTTCCGCACCAATAGATAGAAGGTTTTTGGCTACTATGACATGGTGTTTAATAAGGGAATTTGTTTGGGTGGTTATATGTGCAGCATATTAGCTCCATTATGGAGGCCTCCCAACCTATGGAAGTTACGTTCCGTAGGTTTTAATGCACCATAAGGGTACTGAGGGAGATCTTATTCCTGGTATAATACATTCAACACCCATCCATTGTGAGATTAATCATAATGGCATATTTGTATCTAGGTTTGGATTGGCTTGGCTTTATCCTATTACTGGTTGGGCATCCACTCTCACTGGCTCTAGTAAAGCACTTGGGAGGTAGACACTCTATAAGAATGATATGAGTTTCTCTTGCACCCAAGATCCATGAAGGCAAGGGGAGAGGATACACTCATATGATTCTTAGGTTTTTACAATCTAGAAAACACATTAGACACATGAAAGCAAAATGTTATTTTCAAGCACCAAAATGAAGTGTTTTCTAACTACAAATAACAAGCACAAAAGTTTGGGAAAACACATGGTCTTCTACAAACGTCCTACATTGAAACATTTAGTAGTTTTTAGGATTCAATCTTCATCCCATGATTTCCAACATGCTACACAAATCATCAGTAACACCAAAACCTAGTAGTTTAAGTGCAGAAACAAGTATAGGAATGCAGAAATCCAAAAATAGCATTGAAAAACACCAATTTTACCACCTATGCAGGAATAGGCTACCACTTGAATAGAATTAGGGCACCACCTACATAGGAACAGGCTACCACATGTGCAGCTTGTGACCACCTATGCAGCACCTGCAACCAAGTGCGCAGCTACTGACCAGAGGCCTAAAAAAGAGAAAAAACTTGCAAAAATAGAGTCATGTTCAACATATAAGCATGAAATATCATCAAAAACATAGTTAGGGTTAATTATTTATTCCATTTAAGTGGATTTGAAAATATTTAAGTGAACTTGAAACCCTAACTAGCTTGCATGTGCATCAAAGTGGTTTAGGAACCCCTTAAGGGGAAAATCTGCATTTGATCCTAAACTATTTTAGAGTTCATTTTAGTTACCTAAATCATTTGTGCATGTTCATTTTAGGCCAATTAACAACTTAAGAAACTTTATCTTGCATGAAATAGTCCATTTCCACCCCTAGCTAGGCTAGATTGTAAGTTTGCTTGAAATTTGAAAAAGTTTGATAGTATGAAACCCTAGGCTAGATGAGATTCATTTTAAGAGCCCAAATACACATGTGGATGTTCATTTTATGCCTTGAAAACCAAAGTGTGAGGTTAATTTACCACATTAGGGTCCTTTAACCAAATTTAGGGTTCATTTGAATAGTTTAGGATTCATTTTAGGTTTTGAACAGAGAAAAGGCAGAGGAGAAATCCCAAAATGCAGAATAGCTTCCTAAACATGCAAGAAGTGATCCCAAACCCTAAAAGAGGATCCCATATGACCAACTGCACATCTAAGAAGCCATCTACACAGCTCTAGGATCCAAGTGTGTAGGTCTGGGTACCACCTGCGTAGGGCTTGACCACCTGCACAGAAACAGTGACCACCTGTGCAGTAACAATGACCACCTGTGCAGTAACAGTGACCACCTGCGCAGCTTTAGTAACCACCTGCACAACTCTCTTCCAGAACCTAAAAAAGGCACAAAAACACAAAAAATTTCATCAGTTAAGCATGTTCACGTCTGGTTCACCAAATGTTAGACCAAAAAAGGGACTAGAAATCATATTTAGGTAACCACAAACCCTAAACAATATGCTACCCTAACTAATCTAACATTAAAACCATTTGAAACAAGAGTTGAAACATATGCAAGATAACACAAACAAACTCCCTTCAAATGTAGTTCTAATGCTCTCCTTGCTTCTCCATAGAGATTGATGTGTTTCTCTTTGACAAACACAATTGCACAAAGAACTTGAAAGCTTGAATTGATAATGAGAATTACTAGGAGATAGTGTTTCTAAAAATCTTGTGGTTCAACCTTGAATGAAAGAAATGCATCCATTTTATAGAAAATGAGATACAATTTGGTGAGAATGCACAAAATCTATGCATAAATGCAGATTTTGGTTGGTGAGATGCTTGGAAGCATGAAATGGGGGAGATGAAATAAGAATATATTGGAGGGTATTGAAGATATTGAAGAAGCACCTTAATAGGGATGTGAATCCTCAAATAAGGCATATGATATTTAGGTGGGCTTATGAATCATTAATCAAATCAATAATTTAATATTCTCAAATATTCCTCAAAATCAAATTAGATTTATGAAATTATAAAAAGTCTCATAAATTTAAATTAGCGAATTAATTAATAAATTTAATTAATTGTTGGAGACTTACGGAAGAGGGAATAAATAAAGTTTATTTATTTATTCAATTAGGACTTAGGATAAACTATGGGTTATTCATCCAAAGGGGGAAATTACTGGGTTATAGGTTGAATTTAAGGTGTTGATGTCGAATTGAAATGATTTTGATAATATTGATAAGGTTTAGGATTAATTCTGAGGGTTCCAGAATAGTTTAGGAAAATCACGAGGCATCAATGATCTTTGACAATGTGCCCAGATAATGATGATTGGAAATGATTGAAAAGTGCCAATGAATTTTTATGCCATCATAGGATTTAAATTGAAATGGGGAAACATCGATGATCTTTGACAATGTTCCCGAAATGATAATGAGAAATAGTATTGTCAATAATGAACAACACTATTGAATTGATATTGATAGATTGATAATGATAACATTGATGATCTTTGACAATGTTATCAAATGGTTTATTTAAGGGATAAGAAGCATCAATGATCTTGGAAAATGCTCCTGAAATGATGGCAAGATTGATCGAATTGAAATAGGGTTTGATTGATTGGTTTGAAATTGGGTTAATTAGGCATCAATGATCTTAGACAATGCCCCAGAATGGTTGGAATGAGTCCAAATTTTTTTGAAAGTGATTATAAATAGAATAGGAAGGGTTTTAAATGATTTAGGAATGTTTGGAATGGTTTAGGATCAAATACAATTGGTTTAGGATCGAATAGGATCAGTTTAAGTTTGATTGGAATTGATTAGAAAAATGATCAATTTGATAAAGATAGTAGAATTGTTAGTAAACAATTGAACAAATCTGCAATATTCAATCATTGACAAAAGACACAATGTTTCAATACAATAAAGATCATATGTGCAACATAGAGGAATAATTAGGTCACAAAACAAGGTTTCAATTGTAATGCTATAAATGTTAAAAACACGTAGACTAGCAGGCTTGAACCATTTTTAGGTGTCTACATGGAGTTGGATTTTGGTTGTTGATAACCTACACTTTGATTATGTAAGAGAGCCAACTATGCATTTAATATTTGTCTTACTAAATGTATTTTTATTGGGAGATGACTTTATAATATTTGTAATATTTGTATTGGGAGTCGACTTTGTAAAGTTATGAGATATATATGCAAGATCTTTTTGGTAAAGATGTATGATGGATCGAAGTGGAAAAAAATGGTAATGGTAGAGTAGAGAATGACAAAGATCATTGATGAACTATAAAGGAACTATCTAAGAATTAATGTTACTTTTTTTTTCATGACTAAGAATACTTTGTAAAAAAAATTACTTTGTAAGAGTTGTAAGCTTAGTTGGCCCCTAACAGGGTGTTGTGAACCTTTAACAGGGTTGTAATTCCTTTAACAAGGAAATGTACTATGTAATATTCAGCTCCTAACAAGGATAGGTATCCTAATAGGGACACTATATTTTAGTGCATTCTTGTGGGTATCATCCCCACTAGGGTTTTCCCTTGGCCAGGGTTTCCTTGACAACAAAATATGGTGTTATGAGTACTGTGTTATTTGCTTATGTTTTATTCATTTCTGCATATTTATGGTTAATGTTTAATTGGTTGAAAATTTTGATTAAGTGTTTTAATACTAATTCAACCCCTCCTCTCAGTATTACCTAATCATAACATATCTAGCCAAGCTTGGGCGAGGTGTGTTGATGATAGCCTTGATCAGGTGAAGTATCCATAAGTAGCCAACATGGTCAAATAGGAGATTAAGTGAGTCACACACATACAAAATGACTGGATAGACTCCACAGACCTTACTACAACCTGGCTAGTTAGAGACCTACCTATTTTACCTCCAAACAAGTGTCTTATTATAGTGCAAGGGGTTACAGAATTTCCCCCCAAGATTCCCAACATATATGTCCCAGGATATTGTGTTGATGAAAGATATCTTCATTAGCACGAAAACAATATCTGTAAAAGGAAAAAACATGGGTGCCTATGTCATGTATCTTCATGTCCTAGTAGCGTGATAATTTTTGTGTGAGCTGACGAACATCAAGAGCATTGGACCTATAATATTGAATCTTGAAGCCAATTGACCTAGATTAATCTAACTATCTCTATTTTGACCACTTGAAAATATTACAACTTGGAAAATTTGTAGAACATACACTTTTTATTATTGTATCTTCAAAAAACTATTTCTATTGTGCCTTCTTATGTGATCAATTCTCAAAACAAAAATCCTGCATCACACACTGTGAAAATGAGTCAAAAGTGTTCGAATTCTAGGGTGTCAACCAAAGTCTTTTCTAGAATCAAATCACTATTCCAGAAAGATAATTTTATCAAACAGATTCCCAAACTGCAATCATTTTTCAAGATTGTTGCATTTTTCCTCAATTGACAGAAGTTTACCGCAATCAAGCCTTTTATTGTCACAATTGATCCTTTTATTGTGGCAATCATTGGAATGTTACCGTAATGAACCCTGCATTTTTCTGTAATCGGTGAAATTTTTCTGCAATCGACCTATAGACCTGTGCATTTATTATATCAGCACAAATTGGATTCTTCTGTCAGAACATTGTATTTTTTGTCATTTTGAAACCTTGGAAAATATTCCCCATTTTGTGTGAAAGGTTGGTGTACACATCTAAGGAAATAAAAAAGAATCAGTGTGAATCTCAAAACATCTACGATCATCCATCTTTGAAAGTTTAGCTATTGTTTACCATTGATAGTTCAAAAGCTCATGTTAGACTTTCTTGATCCCATTATCTCAGCTCCATCAATCTCTATCAGTGACTTTGTCTCATCTAAGGAAAGATTCAAAATCAATATCTTGCATCACCAATCTCTGAGATCAAGAAAAATAAAAATTTGTTCCTAGAATTACCCTTGTCAAAATAGGTACTCATACTTTCCTTGAGAGGTTATCCCTTTTTTTTTCTTTATATCACTCATTTTCATTAAAAACTTAGATAACACCATGTCTTTCACACCCTATGGAGGACCTTATACTAGGTCAAAGGTAAGAACCCAACTAGATGAATCCTACATTAACCAATTTTCCCTGTGGGAAAAAGAGAAAGAGGACTACCCATTCAAAAACATTGATCTCGCTCTCTACATTGAGAATGCACATACAAATTCTTATGGTTCATGTAGACCAACTATATTTCAAGATGTTATGGAGGAAGAGCTCGAAGACATAGAGAAATATGCTTAGTCCATGCAAGTTGTTTATTCTATTGTGGAAAGAAACCCTAAAAGATTTCTAGCTATTTTGATAAAAAGGGAGTCAAGCTCCCCACTAAATTCAATGTATCAATGATATGGCCTGAAAACCCACTACCAAGATAAAGCACACCTCAAACCTCTCAAATGGATCTTGTGGTGTCTTAATTCTTATCTTTTCCATAATCAACCACCACGACATCAACACAGACTATGGCTACCCAAACTAGCTTGGCCAATCAAGCTAGTACATCATCCACCCAAAACATAATGGGCCCCCAACTGAGTGCACCCCTAGTTACCAGTTTATTTCAAGAATCTACCTCATAGAATTTTATGTCAAGTGCTCAAGTTATATCATCAATTCCCAAAATGAGAATAACCCATTTGCAAATAATTAGAAACTATAGTCTATCCCTTCTAGCTTTGGACTTAATACTTCCCATACACACGGATCAATTTTGGTAGGTCCAACATTCAGCCAATGTCTACTGAAAGCTACGCCTTTATTTCAACAAGAATCCCAACAAAAAAAACCTTGGACCAATCAGATTCCCCAATATCAAAATCACATGTTGGGAAATCAATATCAAATCCCAAGGAGATCATATGTCCCAATACAAGGAACACAAAGGCGAAGCCTTATACCAACCATGACATGGAGATTCAATGCTGGGAATGTTCCTCAATCTCCAATAGACACGCTAATACAACAAGTACAAAATCTACAGACGCAAATGATGGACATGCAAAATCAGGGACAAACCAAGTCTTACACGATAGAGGACTTGTACCCATACCCATTTGATCACTCATTGCACATGTCACCATTTCCCACACACTTCTTGGTGCCTAAATTTGACAAATATAGAGGTAATACCAATCCTATAGAGCATATCAGGGAATTATTTTCTAGCTATAGTGAAGTCAAACATGATGAAACCTACCTAATGCAACTATTTCCATAGAGTCTAGCTGAACCAATAGTGGAATGGTTCTCACACTTACCCCCATGACATTCAGTCTGGGGAAGAATTGACCAAAAAATTTATTACTCACTTCCATCATAACATCAAATGTAAGATCAGTATCAAGGACCTCTGTGACATTAAACAAAAATATGGTGAATCCTTTGTTAAATTCCTTCAAAGATGGAGAAACACTATTAAAAAATTAACATATGATGTGCCCGAACAAGACCTAATAGTCATATTCATTGATAATCTAATCCTGGATATGTCATTGACAACAATGCTACAACTCGCTCTAAATTTCAAGAAACTTATAGAGTAGGATTTATATGAGAGAAAAACTTGGTCAAGAGAGGAATCCTTGCAGATTCTACCCAAACAAACACCAATAAGAATGCAATGGACAAGGCCAAATGGTGGAATAAGAACAAGAATGTCACCAAAAATGGTGTCATTGACGTGAAAATAGTCAATTATGCTCAACCCAAAGTTTCAATACAAGGAGAACCCATGAAGAATAAAAAAACCATGGTACACACTCAGTAGATGAATACTCAGATTCAAACACCCACTGCTCAAGTAGAAGTTGTCTCAAACAACCAACCCAATGTGCAATTCCCACAAATTTTTTATTTTCCTAAATGCGATTACACACCATTAGGAGAGTCTATAGAATCAACATTGAAAAAGTTGATTCAAACAAATAATATCATTCTACCAGAAACTAGAGAATATGAAAATAATGTTGTAAAACCCAAGTGGTGGGATGATAAAAATTTTTTTGAGTATCATTGGGTGAAAGGACACAAGACATCCAACTGTTACTGATTGAAAAATGCCATACAAGACCTAATTGACCAAGGGATAATTGATGTCACAAATACCCAATCTAAGGGTACAACCAATCACACTATCTTCAATGATGCATTTCATTATCATAACAAAGGGAAAGCTTCCATGTCTAGTGGATAGTCTAAGCAAGTGAACTATACCTATGCCAACTCTGATAGCACCATAAATTGCATAAATCCTCTAGACAACCAAGTTTCTACAATTATTATCAGAGTTACCAATGCCAAATGCATTGTCACAACATGATGTTCCAAGGTTGTTTTGAAAGGAATGCCTTCCACCTCATCTAATCCCACAACAACTTCTAATCCAAAAAATAGCATAGTGGATCAACTAAAGTGCACACCTTCCCAAATCTCCATGTTTGACCTATTGCACATATCCCCACAACATAAATAAGCTCTATATCAAGCCCTTCAAAATACAGAAGTCCCACAAGACATAACTCAAAAAAAATTATAAACCATGGTCAATTAAATCACTGCCAACAAGCACATTGCATTTACAGACCATGATGTGCCACCACACAAGCCTCTGCACAATGATCCCCTCTATCTACATATCCAAGTGCATAAACACACAATTTTAAGAGTTCTCATTGATGACGGGGTTGAGTTAAACATATGTACTCTTAAAGTGATAAAAAACTTGGGCTATTCATAATCTAGCTTTGATGTCACCAGGAGGATAAATATCAGGTCATATGATGAGGAAGAAAGAAAATCAAAAGGTATCCTCATTCTAGCAGTCAGGATAGGGCCAGTCATAAAGTACACTCCATTTAAAATCCTAGACCTTGATTTGGGATATAACATGTTTCTTGGGAGGCCATGGATACATGAAATGCAAGATACCCCTTCAACATATGAACAATGCATTAAATTTCCATACCAAGGAGAACAGATAATCATTGAGGGAGATCCCAACCCGTACCAATATTGCAACACCATAAGAAGCAATATAGATAACTAGGTGCCTTCAAATCGGGAAGCAAGCATTTCTTCCACCTCTGATTCTGTTCCTAAAGACATACCAAGAAAGGTGGGTAAGATATCAATCAAAGACAAAGGGTGTGTTGAATATAGCTACAAGGAATATTTTACCATCACCAACATGCCTCAAAATCCTAGATCATATGGAATGCCTCGACCGATGGAAATAAATGAAACTCTAGAACCAGTGTTATTAAAGTGTCCACCAACCACATTTGTCAAATGGGGAGACATAGCTGAAGAAAACCCCTTCAATCTAGACATGATCACCACTTGGTTGTATAAATATTCTCTAGAGGAACCTCAAACATAGATACCTTTGTCAAAATATGGAGCTGGCTACACTATGCTGCAAAAAATATGGATATAATGGCAAGAATGGTCTGGGGGAAAGACAACAAGGATTAATGGAATTTTCTTTTCCACCAACCCAAAGAAACAAAAGAGGGCTAGGCTGTGATCAAAATAGAACTAGTGAAACCATTAGACATATACGCATAGACCGATAATAGATTACAAAATTAAACTGGGGGAAAAATCCAGAACATGTCCTAATCAGTAGCATACTCCAATGATTATTACCATCAAAAGTGGAACCTTCTAATTCCCAATTGAAACTTAATCAGACTATCCAGGATGATGCAAAAAAGTGAGAGATCTAACAAGAATTATAGCAAGACCAATTCCCATGAGTATGATTGGTTATTCCTCCATATCTCTGAGTCTCCCATGCCTAACTATTCCCCTCGATCTGTTAGTACCATACACCTTGATGAAATGTTTGACCAAATGAGCATAGAAGACCAACCCTGTATCAAAAAACATGTCGATGTCAATTCCTTAGGTGGTGCATCTACGTCACATTCCAAGTTTTTTGGAACTATCACCATGGTTTTTTTCGCCCAAATAGAGTCACCCTCCCACATGGACCTTTGTCTAGTCCACCCCGAGCTAATAAAATGGGACCAACAAGGACAACTAGACATAAATCTTTTTGAGAATGATGAAACCATCGTAGAATTCATGGGGCTTCAAGAAGGAATACCATCAAGAGACCACAAAGAAGGCTTCTCCTATAACCTAGATAGATCAACATACTTTTGGGAGGAGGCTCCTCTCTCTAGTCACAAAGGAAAAATTAAAAGAAAAAAATAACAGTCACTAAGTGAAAATTGAAAGGCACTTTTTGACCATAAAAATAGATAAAAATAAAGGACGTATCTTCTGGTGAAAACCTCTCTGAGTTTCTAAATGACGGAAAGATGGAGCTCCTCCCCTAAATAGAAGAAAATTCAATGTTACTAGTAGAATAAATAGAGGAAGTCAATCTAGGGGATGGGAACAGCCCTAAAAATATCTATTTGGATAAATCACGTACACATGAAGAAAGAGAATGGTTCATTAGTTTCTTTAAAGAAAGACAAATCACCTTTGCATGGTCTTATGCAGACATGCTAGGTTTGGATCTAGAGCTAGTGCTACATCATCTGCCATTGTTACCAAATGAAAAACTTGTTACAAAAAAATTAAGAAAGATGCATCTGCACATTGATTTACGTGCCAAAATAAAATTAAAGAAACTCTTAGATGCAGACTTC
The DNA here is from genome assembly GCA_018584345.1 of Thuja plicata. NCBI lineage: Eukaryota > Viridiplantae > Streptophyta > Pinopsida > Cupressales > Cupressaceae > Thuja > Thuja plicata. The sequence goes on from MU224205.1 coordinate 1,852,493, forward strand.
ATAAGAACAATTCCATATGTGTATTGGATATCAAATCTTGTGCCCATTACAAAACACAATGTTTAGATCTGTATATACACAAATTTCAAAGAGTTGAACAAGGCTTGTCCCAAGGATGATTTTCCTCTACCAAATATTAACATGATAGTTGACTTGATAGTAGGACACCAAATTTTTTTACTCATAGACGGTTTATCTGGATATAACCAAATCAATATTGCACCAAAGGATCAACGCAAGACAAAATTCACATGTGCTTGGGGAACTTACTTCTAGAGTGTGATGCCATTGGCCTCAAGAATGCAGGTGTAACTTGTAAACAACAAATGACAATGATATTTCATGATCTAATTTGTAAAACAATGGAATATTACATCAATGACATACTAGCAAAGGAAACACTCAGGGAAACTCACCTACAAGTTTTGGGTCCGATATTTGATTGAATACAAAAGTACAATGCAAGAATCAATACAAAGAAGTGTGCATTTAGAGTTACTATTGGAAAGCTCCTTGGAATCATTATATCACATAGGGGAATCTAAGTAGACCCAGAAAAGGTTAAGGCCACCCTTTTCATGCCACCAGCAACAAATCTAAGGCAACTATGAGGTCTACAAGGTAGACTGCAATCTATCAGGTGATTCATCGCCCAACTAGCAGACAAGTGTCACCCATTCTAGCACCTAATCCATAAAGACATGATCTTTTTATGCACAAAAAAATGCAAGAAATCATTTCAAAACTTCAAATATTATCTATTGAAGGGCCTTATATTGGTGCCACAAATTCTAGAAAGGCCACTCCTCTTATATATCTCAGCAATGGAGTTAGCACTAGGTGTTCTTTTAGCACAACATGATGACTAGGGAAAGGAAAGATCCATTTACTACCTCAACTAAACACTGGTTGGATATGAGATAAATTATTTAGCAATCAAAAATTCATATCTTGCACTTGTATTTTCTTCATAGAAGTTAATACATTACATGTTGAGTCATCAAACAAAGCTCATAGCACACATAGATCCATTGAATTAATTCTTGAATAAAGAAGCACTAACATGATTAATTTCCAAATGGGTCATGATCTTAAGTGATTTTTACATAGATTAAGTGGATCGAAAGGATATCAAACGGAAGGTAATTATGAATCAACTAGTAGAGGAACCAATACAAGATCATCACCCTATAGTGACCGACTTTCCAAATGAATCGATCCTCATTGTACAACTGGAAATAGAGGTCTCTAAATTATTCTTTGAATGGTCATATACAAACCATGGTGCAAGAGAAAGAATAGTACTCATTACTCTGCATAATGATGCAATTCCTAAGTCTTTTCGACTCAACTTTCCATGTATGAACAACATAGTTGAGTATGAAGCTCTTTTCATTGGATTGAAAATAGATATATAATGGAGGATAAAGAACCCGAGAGTATATGGTGATTCCTAGTTGGTTATCAGTCAAGTCAACAATGACTACATGACAAAAGACAAAAAATGATCCCATATAGAGCGCTGATGGACAAGTTGTGGGATTCTTTCCATTACATTTTATTTGAGCAGGTTCCAAGGGTTCAAAACAAAGCAATGGATGCAATGGCTACTATAGCATCCTTGATCAACATGTTGGGTAACAAAACCAGGCCAATTTATGGTAGAAGAATTAATGATACCAGCATATAAAGCTCCAATAACAAAGTCTACATGTGTCCTTATTGGTCTTGATTCCCCCTAGTACCATGATGTATATAATTACCTACAAAACAATACCCTACCACCCAACCTATCTAGAAACCAAAACAAGTCCCTCATCTGACAAGCCTCTAGGTACACCCTTCTCGCTAATACTCTATATAGAATAATTCTAGATGAAATGCTTTTACGATGTCTCACTTCCATGGAATCCCAAAGAGCCTTACATGAGGTACATGAGGGAATTTATGGGGCCCATGTAGGTGGAAATATTTTGGAAAAGAAGATCATCAGATGGAATAATACAATCCCACAGTAGAGGCAGATGCTAACAAATATGTGCAAAGGTGCCAACAATTTCATATTCATGAAGATATTATTCACACACTAGCTCAAGACCTCCATCCCATCACTTCACCGTGGCCTTTTTCAAAATGGACATTTGACTTAGTGGGAAATACTAAACCAACATCCTCTAATGGTCACAAGTATAGAATTGTAGTGACATAGTATTTTACCAAATGGGTGGAAGAAATTCCTCTCACATATGTCACTGGTAAGAAAATCTCTATGTTCATACTGAATCACATCAACTGTAGGTATGTGATCCCTCAAACCATAATCATAGATCATGGTGCACCTTTTCAAAACTAGGATGTCTAAGATATTTTTGAGAATTTCCACATAAAGAAAGGCTTCTCTTTGTTCTACTATGCCCAAGGGAATGGTCAAGCTAGAGCCACTAACAAAACCATACTAAAGATCTTAAAGAAAATAGTCAATGAATCTGGGGGAGACTAGCATTTACAGCTTAGTCCCGCATTGTGGGCATATAGAACAAGTGTGAGAACTACTATAGGAGAAACTCCATTCTCCTTGTTATATGGATCAGAGGCAGTCCTACCCCTCAAAGTTGAAATCCCATCCCTTAGAATCTCATTGAAGAACATCATATTAGATGAAGACTACAAAGTAGCTAGACTCAATGAATTGGAACTATTGTATGAGAGATGAAAGAATGCACTGAACCACTTACAAGGCTATCAAAATTGCTTTAGAATAAACTATAAAAATAAATTCAGGCGGTGAACCTTTGAGGTAGGAGATCTCATTCACATGGAGAATCTAAAGAACTAAGAAGAAAGGGTTAAACTAGGAAAGTTTGAGACTAATTGGCTAGGACCCTACGTCATCGTCACATCATGAAACAGTGGGGCATATCAACTGGCAACTCAAGAAGGATATCAGCTCCC
>MU224205.1:1906065-1931431 GCA_018584345.1 Thuja plicata
GAACTATAGCCATTTTAATTAAATTAAATAGGCTAGGGGAATGGGTTAATTGCAAGTGGGTATTTGATTTAGAGATTTATTTAATTTCTTTATAATTAAATACTATAGCCATGTTTGATTTTGATTTGATTTGATTGGTCGAAATTGATTTGAATTGTATGGCTATAATAGTTAATATAAATCAGTGATAAAAATCACCTAGGATATTAAATTGATTTTAAAGAATTATGCCAAGCAGTAACAGGGTCGTTTGGACATAAATCGAGGGTATGATCATACTTAGGGAAAATAGGGTCCATAGTTGCGACAGACCAAATTCAGGTGGTTACAACACCCACGCAAAACACATTAAATAAAATATTTATAGTACCAGAACAAGCACATTACAATCCTAGGATAGCCAGGACAATATCTGTTGAATCCCCACTTAAACTGAAGTTTAGCTACACTTACTCTTAGCGGATAACTTAGAAGCTTGGAAGCATGAGCTCCTCCTTACATATGCACTCACTTCTCAGGCATACCAAGCTTCGGATCCCAAAGGAATTTCTTCCTAAAGGGTTGTTATCTCTACTAAAAGCTGTAAAAATGTGGGGCGTCTTAGTCGGTCTCTGACCTTCAATGCCAACAGATAGAGGGTTTTTGGAAAACTAGAACAATATTTTGTAGTAAGGTCATCCGTTTAGGTGGTTGTGATCAAGTCATTTTCCCAATAAAGGGGGCTCTCCCAATCTATTCAAAGCAAGGCTTTCACCTTAACAATGTCGGGACTTTAACGCACCACTAGGGTACTAGAGGAGATTTTGGTTGCCACAACAAATTCACACCTATCTATTATGACATTAATCACAATATTATTTTTTGTATACCGGTTTGGAAGGGCTTGGATTTAGCCTGTTACCGGTTGGGCATCCACTCTCACCGGCTCTGCTAAAGCTCTTAGGAGGTAGCCACTCTAGAAGAATCACATGAATTTCTCTTAGACCCAAGATCCATAAAGGTGAGGGGAGAGGATACGTTCATGTAGTTCTTAGGATTACGATCTAAAAAACACTTCAATCACGCAAGACAGTGATTCATTTTAAGCACCAACCGAAGTGTGTTTTAACTACTGAAAACAGATATAAGAAGTTGTGAAAACATGCAAGGTCTTTGAAAAAAGTCCTATAATGAAACCCATTAGTAGTATGTAATGCCTTTCTTCATATCAGCGTCTTGCAACAAACATGTCAGAAGTTTGTGATGGCTTTTCTTTGTCTCAGCGTCTTGCAAACCACTGTTATGTTGTTTCAAAAGATAAAATCAGAGAATCACAGATGTCAGAAAATAGCAAGTGGTTAGAAAACCAAGGCAATGAAATATTAAATGGAAAACTCTAGACTGCAATTTTGCGTGATAAAGTATACTAGATCGCGCTAAGAATTTCTCTAAGCCACATGAAGAACTAGAAAGTTTGCGCGAGACGAAAAGAAAGTTCATGCAAAATTAAAATAGAACTTGTATGAAAGTACAAATAGAATGCAAAAAAGTAAAAAATATGAAATAAAATGAGGCCAGATAGAAATATACCTGCCCCACGATGGGTGCCAGAAATGTATGCAGTAAATTTGGCCTTGTTAATTCACCATACACTTCAACATAGTCCTTCTTCATCAGGTACACACAAGACTGAATATGAGATTATCCATCTTGTCTGTCTGTATGATTCGACATGTTGCCTTCTATCCAGATGGGATTTTTGAAATTTCTCTCAGGATGAGAGTCTCACAACCATGGACCAATCTAAGAATGAAGGATTTGTCATGATGGATGCAATACAATGCAAGTTTATACTAAGAATTGAAATATGAGAGATTATCTAAGACATGATGATCAATACAATTAATCTAGAAATTGAAACTATCTTATTGCAAGATGATATTATTCTATATGAAGCTATGATAATAATTCAGTATTCTAACAATGCATATTTTCTTCAGAAATTCAGGGAGTTTTGAATGAAGGATGAGAGTTCTTTTATAGACTCTGAGATGATCAAAATAGAAACTTTCCTTTTTGAAATAAAATAGATAGAAAAGTCAGTTTAAAATAGAAATATTTATTCAAAAGAATACAATAAATTGTTATCTCTCTTCTTTAACTGTTTTCTTTCTTTGATTTAATTCTGTTTTATTTGAATTAAATTGTTTTCTTTCTCTTTAAAACCCAATTAATTCAAAGTTTCTATTTCTGAATAAAAGAAAGATTTTGTGATAGAATATTCTATTAATTAAATAAATATGACCTCATAATTGCTTTTTCTCAATTATCTGAATATTAAATTCAATTATTGAAAATGAGGATATTTATTTAATAATTAAATATCATTTAATTCCTTTTCCATGTGTCTCAGCTAAAAAGGGTGAATTTAATTTAATTAAAGTGCTAGGACTTTATAATTAAATTAATTTGATCATTAGGTTTGTTTAGCTAAATAGATACTTAGGAATTAAATATGATGTATGATTAATACAGATTTAGGATTTTTTGCATTTGACACTCAGGTTGAGTAGAGTCAGTGAAAACATAGAATTGCCTAGTATAATAGGACTTTGATGATCCAGAAGAATGACAAATGCAAAAAAATTGGTTAGAGTTGCAAGATGCCAATTTTAGGGTGTTACAATTGTAACCTAGCTTTCTACCACATCTAAACTCAAAATGGTATGAATGTGTCAGCAATGGTGACTTTTCCCTAAGACATGATAAAAATGGTGATGTGTCCCTGGTGTTTTTGATTGAATTTTTCATAGATCCTGTGACTGCTCCTGATCTGCCCAGATTTGATCTAATAGCTCTATAATCTATTCATGCACACATAAAAAGGGGAATATGGTTGGCTAAAGGGGTTTATCTTAGAAAAACCTCTATTTAGGAATCAACCTTGAAAATGTAGTGAAATTATGTAAGGAAAGATGAAATAAAAACCAGATCTGAATTGTAAATCACCTTATAACTTGATGATGCAATGCCTCTTTTGATGTGACCACAAATATTAATGCAATAGCTTGAACTCCAAAAAAACCCAAAAGGAAATCATGAAAGATAATCCTTTTATTATAGATTTTGTATTTTTTCCATAATGCTTGATGAAGAAGAATGATTAAGAGGATTGAAGACTTGGATGCTTGAAGACCTTAAGAATGCTCTTGAAATTTAATTTCTTGATTATTTTCTTGATGCAATCAAGTACAGTGGGAACTCAAAGTGTTCAAAAAGTCCTTGCAACAAGAGTCACACAAATTAAGCTAAGAGAACAAGGAAATGAAATTAAGATCAACCTCCTTATTATCATGTAATCAGTTACAAGAGTCTATTGCAAGCATAGATACATTCTAGGAATATAGGTGTGATTGGAACCTTCATTAGGTTATATTTTAATATGATCTACAATAAATTGAAACTACATGAACCTTATAAAGGTAATTTCTTCTATTTGATCTCCACATTAGATATCTACAAGTGCTATGGTTCTTTTCTATTATGTTTTTCCAAGAGAATCAAATACAAGAGTTTATAAAGCCTTCACAAGCATCAAGTCAGCCTAGAAAGATTATATTTACCAATGACAATAAAACATATTAAAACATATAGTCAGGACCCACATTATAAGGATCTCCTTCCAATGAATGGAAATTGAATTGTGATCCCTCAAGTAGGTCAGCCATAGATGAAACACAATCAATAAATGAGTCATTAAACTTTATTGATTGGGAAAATCCTTCATGAGATCGGAAAACATAAGCTGGTTGGAAAACATGAAGAAAACTACAGTCCTACCAAGAATATGTAAGATCTCATATGAAAAGAATACAATTGAAGCACAAACCTAAGAGAAGGTTCAACATGATGCAACAAACATGATGGAAGGTTCACAACTACAAAGGATCCAAACTGAACAAACACAGAAAGAAACCTAGAGACTGATCAAACAAGAAAATAGAAGACAAATACTTTTGGTTGATGCAAGATTTCCAAGAACCCAAGATGCTCCTACATCAAACACCTGGGGTTAATTCAAAAGTGAGCCTCTCACTTTGTCAGGGCCAAAGAAAAACCAAAATGGTCAACCTTATCCTTTGAAAAACATGAAGGATCTTGCACTGGTTTTTCCTCTGACTTGATAAGAAACTCCATATGTTTCTTACCTGTTGTACTTATTCCAATTTTTTTTCTATCCAAAATCCCCTCTATCTAATCCATATTCTTCTTAGGATGCTATTTTTCAACATCTTACCCATTATTGTTACTAAATTTTGATTCACGATATTCATACAAATATGCAACATTGAATATAGGTGATATATCCATATCCTCTAGTAACTCCACTTCATATGCATTTTATGAGGCATATTTCCACAAGATCTGACAAGGTCCAAAATTCCTCATCCTCAACTTGTTATAAGTTCCAACAAGAAATCTACCCTTTTTCAAGTATACCATGACTTCATCTCCTACCTAAAATTCCTCATGTCTTCCCTTCATGTCTTCTCTCTCCTTATATGTTTGATTCATTTTTCCCAAATTTTATCTAAATCCTTTATGAAATGACTTCATATTGTTGGAATTAATGGGAAGTGTGTACTGAGAGGGGAGGGGTGAATCAGTACCTCTAAAAATTTTGTATCCTTTTATCAATTAACCTTTGTATAATCAATTGTTTATCCAACCATTTGTTCTATACTATCTTGATGCAAGATATATCAATTCATAAATTTAATCAAACATGTGAACATTCATAGAAACAATCATGAAATTAATTGACACATAACACAAGATATGATATCGTAGAAAAATCCTATTAAGAATTAAAAACTATGGTGGGGATAACACCCATAAAATCTTCACTATCTACGGATTGGAAGGGGCCTATTAAGGCTTACAATTTGATCACTTCTGATGATCTACCCTGTTAGGAGTATCGGTGGAGACCTGTTAAAGTCTACTCTGTTAAGAGATTTTGCAACACTTTTGAGTGTACACTCGGTTAAGAGATTTGTAGTTGGACTGTTAAATCCACCTTCCTTGTAAGAATTTTTACACTTTGCTTCACTTGTTAGAATGAGAGAAAATTAAAATTTGACCTGGTGTATGCAATCTCCTATTGTTGATCACAGATCCATTTGAGTTTACATGAATAAGTATATCACCTAATGTGATTGAATAATACCTTTGATTCTCAGGGAGCCTCTATTCTTGGTTCTTGATAACCAAATTCACCTTTTGATGTTCTGGTTCTTGAAACTTTCAGTCTGATCCATAGATGTGCTTGTAGGATTCATTTACCCTCTTTTCTATTTTCACATCATTATAAAGAATGATTGCATAATCTATTTATAAGATAGATTGACCTAATTAAGTTTCATGTAAAATAATATTAACTCTAAGATCAGGTTTACAACTTTACCTTGATCTCCTAGTCTATGTGTTTTAAATCAGTTAGACTGATTAAAACACTTACTTTAATGTTTCTTGTCCCTAAAGAAATGGTTTTAAAAAAAAATCAAGATTCTGTAAATAGAATAAGACTATTTTATCTAACGTGGAAGTCAGATCCACTTTTTGCAGGCTTCAACTGACTTTCGGTTCCTATCGGTCGGTTATGCTGAAATCAGTTGACTATATTTTAGGTTCCTTCCTTGAATTGTTTCTCGGGTTGAACTTGGTCTGTATTTTAGGTTGTACTATATCATGCACGTTGGGTTCCTCTGTTGGGTTCCTCTTTATCCTTCTGACTTTGCATTTTTGGTTTACAAACAAAATTGTGTCCTCGGTTCTCTTTGTACTTAGCCATTTTCAGTGATCTCTTATATCTGATTTTCGGTTTTCTCTTTGTTCTATCTTTCGGTGTATGTTTACCGAAAGTGTTCTTTGCATACTAATGGAAAAATAATGTCATCAATCTCCCCCTTTGACATTAGTATCAAAAATTTGATATGCACAAAATAATAACAAAATGTTAAGTATGTACAACATATATAATCTTTAGTCATATCCTTAGTCATTTCATGACTCCCCCTATGTATATGCCGATATATCAATATTTTCCCCTTTGTGTTCTTTATCTGTAGTACTGTATAGCTTCCCTATCTATACATATCATTATTTTCCATCTATACATATCATTATCTTCCATCTGCACAGTACATATCATTATTTCCCCCCTTTTTTGATATTAAGGGAAAAGGTGTATACCTTATAGTTTATCAAAAATGTGAGAGTGTGAAGACTTCATGTCTTCCATCATCTTCTCCCATTGGTCCTTCAGGTTCTCTAGAGCCATGTGCTCGAGTGTGATCTTTGAATGCATATTGTAGATGTTGTCTGTTATAGACATCTCAAGGGTCGCTATCAATTGTCTTGTTGAACTGATATGTTGTTAAAGAAGTATTAGATTGGGTAGAAGTTGAGCCTAGAGCTTGATGACCTCTTCCCTGAATTTTGTTTCTGCTTCCCACAGTTCTTTCCTCAACCTTTTAATCTCAATAATCTTCTCATAATGCAACATAATTGCATTGTCTCTAGTGGTTAATCTTTTAGCACTATTAGCTAGATTAGAATCTAACTTTGCTATGTTATCACTATGCTCCTTAGTGAACTTTTCTAGTGTTCTTAGTTGTTGAATCAAGGAAATAGCTTCAATAATAATAGGATCTAATTCACTTATGAATTTTGAAAGCTTTACCTTGACTGTCACTTCTTGGCTGATCTTTTCAACAAGCTTGTGCTGATATTTTTGCTCTGCTCTCACCTCAATTGCCTTCTCTGTATCGATTTTCTACATTGTAATGGCTTCTGTGAGAGTGGCTAATTGATCAAGTATCGGTTTATTTTGATCAACATCAACATTGGGTACAATCTGGTGCAAGAGGTCCCTAGTTGTTTCTGGTACCATGGAGTCTTGGTGCTACTTTCTCAGCTTCTCTTGTAATGCCTTCCTCTGGCATATTTCACCGTATTATTTTAGTGCTTCATAATCAAGTGTAGTTGGTTCACATTTGGGTATCTCAATGATTTCATCTAGAGTGACTTCCAACTTACTCTTTTTGGATTTCTTCTTCTTCTTCTTTGTTTCAATTGAGTGTAGAACGATAGCCAATTTCTCAACTTTGTCTGTAGTGCTAGATGAAGTGACTTGGGGTGTTGCATATTTTTGTTGTTGTACTTCGGTGTCAACTTGTCAGTTTTGAGTAGATGTCTCCACATCAGCCTTTACATTATCTATTGCAACTTTTTCGGTTACCTCAAGAGTGTCATCTTTAGGTTTATCTCCTTCATCAATGTCCTTATGCACTTCATCTATGTTTTTATGTGCATCCTTCTCGGTTGTGTCTCCATCTATTTTTTTTAATCTCCTTTTGTAACCTTGTCAGTTTCAATTACAGTTTGATTGTCCTCATGTCCTTATGATCATCGGTGTTTTCTTTCTTTCCTTTATCCCCTGCATCCTCAAGAATGCTTGAATCTTTTTCAGGTGAATTGTCTTTTTATTGAAGTATATTAATGTCTTGCATCAATATTGGCATGTTTCCTGGTATGTTCACCTCTGAAGTGTCCAATGTTGTGCCCTGTTCATCAGTCTTGTCCTTGATAACAGTGACATCTTCATTTTTTTGTATTTCTTCTACTAGATCATCTATTATGTCAATGAGTGTGTTGTCCACAATGTTGTCCATATTGGTTTCTGGCCATGTCTCTTCTGTAGAAAAAAATATTCTTATTGTCGGTTGTGTCCTATTCTTCTTTATCTAACTCAATGGATGTGTCATCTTCTGCATCTTTGATTATTATTTGTTCTTGAGTTGCCTGATTATCATCTTTCTGTTGTAGGTCTTTTTTGGGGCTAGCTTCCTCAATAGGTCTATTGAGTGTTTTACTCCACTTTTTGTGAATTTCTTTTTCAATCTCTATAAGCTTCCCTTTAAGAAATTTGTAGGCTCTCAACTTGGGTGAGAACTCCTTTTTATGGTTCTCTGGCATCTCATCAATTTCTTCCCTCTTGGATTCAGGAGGCATAAGAGAAACAAGTACTATTTCGCTTATCTCCTTCTCATTATTTAATGTAAATGTCCATCAGGCATATAATCTGTCCAAGATTTCCTTTGGTACCATACTACCTTCAAATTGTATTGGTACGTACTTGAATTTGTATATCTTTGCAATGATGACATCTTCAAATTTGTTATGATCTTTTGGATCCAGTTTTAACCATCTTCTTATTTTAGAATTTGTGATAGATCATGAATTTGCAATAGATTTACATACCTCATCAATTCTTTCTAGAACCTTAATATTTTATGCTTGTACACCTTCATCTTGTTTGGTGCCCTCAATATCTTCTCTGGTTCTAATGAGCTTCCTTCTCTTTGTTGGCCCTCTTTTCTATGTGGCTGGTTTTCTCTTGTATGTTCTTACTTTTCCTTTCTTCAAGGGTGAATGAATTGAGTCCTTAGCTGTCTGGATTCTTATCCTTGAAGTAGTTGTGGTTCTTGGCTTCTTTTTTGGTGGAGGAGGTGGTGAATCTGACTCTGTGGCCTCAGAGTCATTCTTATCTGCAGCTTCACTGATGGGTGACTGGCCTTCGGTCTCTTCCTCCTTTTCAACTTCTTCTCCCTATTCAGTTTCTTCTTCTGTTATCGACAGTTTTTTCTTCAGATTCTTGACCATTTTATCCTTTTTCCTTTCAATCTTCTTTACAACCAGTCCAGTTTTGATTCTTGATTTGGCTTCTTCATAAGTTTTGAACTTTGGTTGTTTCTTGTCTAAGGGTTCATTTATCAATGCATCAATTGATTTAGATGCTTGATCAATATTTATCTCATATTCCAAAGGTTGTAACCATGTTGTCCTTGGTACAATAGGATTGATGTATGTGTGGTCTGTATCAACTATGAAACATATTTCATCTTTGAATTTCTCAATTAGTTGCTCAAGGATCCTTACCCTCTTTTGCATCTGGTCCTTGAATATAGTAAAGTATTCATCCATGACTATTTCAAAGTTGTCTCCCAGTGATGTTATGTGTTCACTGATCTGCATGGTGACTAGTCTTTTGGTATCCCATTTTACATCTCCTATAGAGGGAAATGAATCTTGGAAGTAAAAGAAAATGCACATAATAAGTGGTCCAAACTTACATGTATTTGTCTTTACATTCCTGATCATTCTCATGTTCTCTTCTAACTGGTTCAGTAGAAGTTCAGAAAAATCCAACTGAGTTGCCTTCTTCACAATCTTGTATGTTGTGTCCACTACACCGGATGCTATGTTGTTCATCCTGCTAGCTTGGAAAATTTTATAACCTAGGACACATGTTCCAAATTTCATTTCATCATCAGTAATAGTGGATACCTTCAGTCCTCTACCATCCCACTTGGCTCCTGTGTTCTTTTCAATCTCAGCCTTGGGTGGGTGTTTCAATGCTTTTACCTTTTCGGTTACAGGGTAACTGGTGACTACATGGATAACATCTCAGGTTATCATCTTAGGCTCATCTAGCCATATCTTGTGATTGTGCATTTGGCTTAGTACTAACTGAATCCATTTGGTTTTGAATACCTTTGGGAACAATAGGGAATTAGTGAGCCCTTTCACCTCTACATGTTTGTGTTCATCTTTTATTGTTCCATCTTCATTACATAGCTTCTTGTAAGATTTTTCTATCTCAAAGTCACCAATTTCTGCAATCTTACAGTGGATGTATTCTCGTACATCTTTGACAAGAAAAACCCTAGCTGGTATTCACAAGAATGCTCCAGCATTGTTGACTTGTGATGCAACCTCAGGGTAAATTTTGTAGTGTGGTTCCTCACATGTAGAATTCTTGATGAGATTAACCTCATCCTTCTTAATGTTCTTCTATTTGGTGGTTCTTGATGTCATGGCCATTATTTCAGAGAATTTAGGGCTTTCTAAAAAATGTGTGAAAAAAAGTTCTCAGTTGTTATAGGAACTTACTGTTTACACCTATAGTGATCTCTGATATTCTTGGAGTGCTTTCGGTCAAGTTGAATTCACTCTGTGATGCTATCACTATTTGCACAAATTTTTTCTCTTGTTGCTCTTCTCTAGTCATGGTGAACAATGAAACCCTTCCGTTTCCCTTTTATAGTTGTTTGTCCTAAAAGTGAGTCATTAATGCTCAACCACTCCTCAGTATGTGAAGACAGAGTTTGTCAGTTTAAAACATTAACTTCTCTCTTCAGTGACAACACAATGTTTCGGGGCAGTCGTCAAATATCTTACTTTTACTAATGGGTTTCAGTTTATTACAAACACATCTTATTCAACTTTCTTGATTACCAATGAGTCTCAATTTACGGTAGAAATTTTTCTTTTACATGTTAACCGATGATTCTCGGTAAGTGTAGGAAGTTTAAGCTTTGAGCGAATACCGATGGATTTTGGTATGTATTACCCAATAGAATGGTTTTCATATATTTTAACAAGTAACATCATGATGCATCTTTACTTATGATAATTTGGTATTTCATCAACATATTATGGAATTGGTTTAAAATAATACTTAGAGTAATGCAGTTCAATACTTACTTGTTCTTCTTAGGTGGGGATGGTGATATCACCACATCCATTGGATGAGGTGTCACCATTTGTATTGCTCAGTCCAGCTTCACCATTCTTTGAAGATTTTTTCCACATTTTCCTCTCATTCTTTGGATGTCTTCAATGGTGTTTCCATTGGGATATGTGCTTGTCTCTGCCATTTGGTCTCTACAGTATTTCTTGAGATGACCAACTTTATGACAGTGTAAGCATGTCATTCTGGGGTTAGTCCAGCCTCTAGAATTTCTTGTCCACTGTCTCATATAGTTTGCAGCAATGTGACCAAATCTTCCACATGTTGTGCAATTTGTCCATGTTTTGTAATCCCATACATACTGGTTACCGACTCTTTTCGGTTGATAGGTAGTTTCTTGATCTTTTGGCTTCCATGCTTTCTTTTTCTTCTTCCAGCATTCAAGAGTTGTGTGCCCATTCATTTTTCAAGTAGGAAAGTATTTTTCCATGTAGGTTTCCTTCTTTGGTTGTTTTATCTCAGACTTACATTCATATGCTTTATGTCCTTTCTTGTTACATTTATAACAAAATCCTATGAATGAAGATGTAGATTTAGGAATACCTTTCTTTTTGCCTCTATATACATTTGATGTGTGGCCTTGCTTTCCACAGTGATTGCATGTTAGCTTTATTGGTCTTGGATTTGCATAGACATCCTTTGGATCAGCTTGATTTGATGATTCTCCATTCTTGGTAAAGCCTAGACCTGTGTTGTTGTTGAGTCTTTGTTGTCCTTCAAGAAAATCATCCATTCTTTTATTACTTTCTTTAGCTTTCTTGATAATTTCATTATGATGCTGCTGAATTCTTATTTCATGTTTCAACTTTTCATTTTCTTCCCTTAGCTCACCGATAGCTTCTATTTTTTCAATGTGTTCAACATTCATTATGTTTTCCTCTTGACTCATAAGAATAATTTGATTTGTAATCTCATGGTGATGCTCTGTAAGTCTTTGTATTTCAGACTCTTTCTCTTGTATCTTTTCTATAATCTTTCTTCTATCATCAATAGCTAGTGTTCTTTCTTGTTCAGCTTGTCTAGCATTGTTCATGACATCAATCATTCTTACCATCTGTGTCTCTTAACTGATTTGCAGAGATTTTACTTGTCCAGCCAGATGTGTATTGATTTCATTTAAGCTTGTGATGCTTTCTGCTGATGTGTCTGATGCTTTACTGGTAGTTGATCCAGAGGACTCAAAGAAATCTGGTATCTCTTCCTCATGGTAATATGTTTCATTACAGTGAGCTGCCATAATATTTCTTTCATCTAATAGTTGTCTCATATTGATTCTAGCTTCTTTATACTGCTCATAGAAGATTTGAATTTCTAGCTTCTTATTCTCAATACTTTTGTCAAGTTTGTACTTCTCCATTGTGTGATCTTTTCTCTTAAGCCTTTAATCTTTCTAGATAAGAGACTTAGCTCTGATACCAATTGTTGGAATTAATGGGAAGTGTGTACTGAGAGGGGAGGGGTGAATCAGTACCTCTAAAATTTTGTATCCTTTTATCAATTAACCTTTGTGTAATCAATTGTTTATCCAACCATCTATTCTATACTATCTTGATGCAAGATATATCAATTCATAAATTTAATCAAACATGTGAAATTTCATAGAAACATTCATAAAAGTAATTGACACATAACACAACATATGTTATCACAGAAAAATCTTGTTAGGAAGTAAAAATTGCGGTGGGGATGGCACCCACAAAATCTTCACTATCTGCAGATTGGAAGGGGCCGGTCAAGGCTTAGAATTTGATCACTTCCAATGATCTACCCTATTAAGAGTATTGGTGGAGACCTATTAAAGTCTACTCTATTAAGAGCTTTTGCAACACTTTTGATTGTGCACTTGCTTAAGATATTTTTAGTTGGATTGTTAAATCCACCTTCCTTGAAAGGATTTTTACACTTTGCTTTACTTGTTAGAATGGGAGAAAATTACAATTTGACCTGGTGTATGCAATCTCATATTTTTTATTATAGATCCATTTAAGTTTACATGAATAAGTATATCACCTAATGTGATTGAATAATACCTCTGATTATCAGTAGCCTCTATTCTTGGTTCTTGATAACCAAATTCACCTTTTGTTGTTCTGGTTCTTGAAACTTTCAGTTTGATCCATAGATGTGCTCATAGGCTTAATTTATCCTCTCTTCTATTTTCATATCATTATAATGAATGATTGAATCATCTATTTATAAGATATATTGACCTAATAAGTTTCACATAAAACAATATTAACTCTAAGATCAGGTTTAAAACTTTACCTTCATCTCCTAGTCTGTGTTTTAAATCAGTTAGACTGATTAAAACACTTACATTAATGTTTCTTGTCCCTAAAGAAATGGTTTTAAAAAAAAATCAAGATTCTATAAATAGAATAAGACTATTTTATCTGGCATGGAAGTCAGATCCACTTTTAGCGGGCTTCAACTAACTTTCAGTTCCTATCGGTCGGTTATGCTCTAAAATTAGTTGATTGTCTTTCGCATTCCTTGCTTGAAATATTTCTCAGGTTGTACTTGGTCTGTCTATGGGGTTGCACTATATCCTACATGTCAGGTTCCTCTATCGAGTTCCTCTTTATCCACCTGACTTTGCATTTTCATTTTACACACAAAATTGTGTCATCGGTTGTCTTTGTACTTAGCCATTTTTCGATGATCTCTTATATCTGATTTTTAGTTTTCTCTTTGTTCTTTCTTTTGGTGTATGTTTACCAAAAGTGTTCTTTGCATACTAATGGAAAAATAATGTCATTAATAAATTGTGTAAGTTCTTCTCCTTCAACTTTCCTCTTAACTTCATGACTGATATCCCTCAGCTTTGTTACTCCTTTAGTATTAAAACTAGTAACTATCTCAAATCGTGTCTCCCCTATGCTCCTATTCACTAAAATTTTATATGAAAACTCTTCTTGATGAAACACTAAATCCTAATTCCCTATCTTTTCTCCAACCAAACATCTTAAAAAATTTCCTAAACTCTTGTTAACAACCTATGTCTATCTATCGTTCTATGGATGAAAAGTAGAACTATACTTCAAATCAATCTTCATCTTCCTCCAAAGTGTTCTTCAAAATTGGCCAAAAAACTTACTATCCCAGTCTAAAACTATGCTTTTATGGAATCTATGCAATCTCACAATCTCTTTGAAAGATAACTCTATTGCATTCATTGCATCTGTATTCTTCTTACAAGGTATGAAATGTGTCATCTTAGAAAAAATTTCTACAACCACAAATATTGAATCATGACCTCTTTGTGTCTTCAGAAAACCAAGTACAAAATCCATACTAATATCTTCCCAAGGTCTAGATAGAACTATCAAAGGTGTATACAATCCCACATTCTAACTACTCCCTTTTGCAACTTGACACACTTTACAATTCTATAAAAAAAATTGCACATCCTTCTAAATTTGCGGCCAAAAGTAAATTTCACTTACCAAAGTTGTTGTCTTATCAATCCCAAAATGCCATGCCCATCCTCCACTATATGTTTCCTCATTGATATTATCCCTCGTATAAATTTTGTGTTTACACAATTGACTCCCTTTTAACACTATTCCATCTTGAATGAAATAATCTAACCACTTACTTCAGTCTGCAACAATAGGTTATCTACAAGCTCTCCAAATTTCTGTGAATTCTTAATCATCCTCATACAATGCTTTCAACTCATCAAATCCCAATACTACAATCTTCATTTTAGTCAACAACACCCTTCTTGTACTCAAGGAATTAACAAATCTATTTGATACACCACTTTTATGTTTCAACATGAGCGTATAACTTTGTATGAACTCAACCCATCTCATATGTCTCCAATTTAACTTACCTTGGTTTCTCAAATATCTCAATTATTGATGATCAGTATATAGTACAAAATCTTGAGGAAATAAGTAATATCTCCACTTCTTCAATTCTTGTATTATTTCATAGAATTCTTGATCATTATAGACTGAATACCTTCTTTTAGCATCATTCAAAATTTTACTAAAAATCTTGACTCAAGACAGCTCCAATTGCATTTCCACTAGCATCACAATCTACTTCGAATACCTTATTAAAATCAGGTAAAGATAATGATGACATGTAACTGATTGAATGTTTGAAGATGTTAAGTCTTTGATCATGCAAGGCATTAAATCAGTTAATGTATTGTATTGTCATTGATGTGAACTTGATATAATCTGTATGGTCATAGGAATACCGCAAAAGACTTCAAGGAACCAATGAATCAAGGCTATGCTATCAGTAATGCATATAATTCAAGTATTCACTAAGTGACTGCATACATCGACGGAGTTCACACCGATGGTCAAAGTAAAAGAGCAGAGTCGCAGTGTTACCTGATGAGCAATTGTGCAGCATTACCGATGAGCAAAGTTACAGTGTTTCCTGACGAGCAAAACACAGTGTAACCCGACAAGCAAAATTACAGTGTTTCCCGATGGAAAAGTAAAGGATATAGATCCTGATGAAAATTGAAGTAACACCGATGGAATAGTCAGTTATCACTGACGACTAACTAAAGTGTTGACTGACAAAGCAAAGAGTTCATAAAATGACAAAATGCTTAGCTATCAAGAGCTAAAGATAGACTTAATGAATACTTATCATTGTTTTAATCATCTAGATAAAGTCGGAGATAGGTAATTGATTTAAAGCTGATTTTTCCAGTTGGAAAAAAGATCTCTTTTAGATAAAACTAGAGTTTTCTTTAAATCTATTGGTGAGAATTGTGGAACACACCAAGAATCAAGAAAGCCAAGAAAAGAGGAAATCATGTCTATATAGAGAAAAACCCAATTCATTACGAATTGTGGGGTGAACAAGAGAAGAAGAGAGATGCTAAAAGAGAATCTGAAGGAGAAGAAAGTATTCTTTCAATCTTGATCAACAAGCTAGAAGAAAGAGCTAGATCCTGCAGACACTGACAAATAGTGAGACAACATGACAGAGCAGAACAGTGTGGAGCAAAGGTATAAGTGATTATATTGATCAGAGAGGTAATGGACTTACAATAGATCTGAAAATCTGCAATTGAGTTTTATGTATGAACAAATCATTAGTGTTTAAGTTTAACCATTGAAGCATCAAGTCTCTTAACCGAGCAATACTTAAAAGTCTTTTACAATTGAGATACATCCCAAGGAGTATCAAAAATTTTGATCATGAAAGTAGAATTGGATATGCCCAATACCTATTGATAGGCCAAGTGAGTGTTTGATCAAGTATGGTAGCATTAGATGTCGGATACTAGGTGACAAACTATCTTTAAATCCTCTAACAAGGTCACACCTAACAGTGTATTTGTAACCTTTAACAGGGTTGGCTCTTTACAGGGCTCACTTCAGAAGAGTGAAAATTTGGGGTACCGGTCCTAGTGGTTTTTCCCTTAACAGGGTTTCCACGTTAAAAATCCATGTGTTATGTGTTTATGTTTCATTACTTTACTATTTTACATTTCACATATGCAATTCTAGATTGATCGGTATACTCTGCATATTTACTGTGTTTTGGTAAATAGTTGACTGCTTATCAGTAAACATACAGAAGAAGGTTTAACAAAGCAATCCAAAAAGTAGTAAAATTTTATAATTATTTCAAGGAATTCATCTTGTAGGAAAGAAGATAACTAGAGGCATAATATGTGGTTATAAGTTTTAAGGGTTGATTTAAGGATTAATTTTTGAGGCCACTGATTCACACCCCCACTCTCAATTATTACTAACATGTAATACTAGTTATTATGTCACCCTCTAATTCAAAAATTCAAAATACCTTTGTGCTCCATGTGTCCACTGGAATTCCTTCTGATCACCCCTCATGGCCTGATTCCTTGGTCCATAAATTGAGCTGAAGTTTCTAATGAACTTTCAGTAAAAACTAGCCAACCCATGAAATGATCTTACCTCTCCAACATTCTTAGGTGTTGGCCATTCAACAATTGCTCTTACTTTATCTGGATCCATCTTTAATCCTTCAATATATATTATAAATCTTAGATATACTAACTCATCTTTTATGAAAGCACATTTCTTGAGGTTTATTAGCAACTTCTCTTCCATTAACCTCTACAATACTTTCCTACTTTCCAACATGCTCCATATGCTCTTCTTTTCTCTTTCTGAAAATCAAAATGCTATCCAAATATACAATAACAAACTTAGCCAATAATTTATTTAGGACTTTATTCATCAACCTCATGAAAGTATTAGGTGCATTATTCAATCCAAAAGGAATTACCAACCATTCATATAATCCTTCTGTTAAGTTTTAGGATAGCTATAAATGTAATAACACTCTCTGTTGTATGTGTTTTTCCAAATGCAACAATATCTCTTTCATTTATATTTGGAATGAGGCTAGGAGAGACATGTCCCTTCATGGGACATGTCTATTCATTATTATTTATAAGAAAGGACATGCGTCTTTCCATTAATTATAATTTAATCAATCTTATAATGTTTTCATCAATCAATTATTAATTAAGAATAATTTAATAATTTAATATTAAATATTAAATTTCATATGATTAATAATAATATAACATATATAATATATTATTATTAATCAATGTATATTATATGTATTCTAATGATCATACAATTGAAGCTACAAACATTAACACTCCCTCTTTGCTAGGGAGGATTATCAAACATAATGTGTAGTGGTCTCCCATGTCAATACCTATGACCCTCACCATAGATACACAAAACATCAACACTCCCTCTTAGCTAGAGAAGATAAAAAACATCAAAATGCAATTAAAAAAAGATCCATTACTTTAAGAGAGAAGATATCACCTCATGTTGATATCAAGAGATATGGTCTGACCAAGAATATCAAGTCTCATGATATTCACCATAATTTGAAAATTTCCATAGGTAATGTATCCTTAATGTAACGTATCATATATTTTGATATGTTTCAGCCATCACACGATGTCTATCACAATAGAAGGTCAATGGTTTGTTTAAGGAACGAAATCCACTGTGCATGAAATCATCTATTGTGATTTGTTTCAGCCATCACATGATGTCTATCACAATAGAAGGTCAATGGTCTATTTAAGGAACTGAATCAACCATGGAGTAAATCATCTATTGTGATCTATTTCAACCATCACATAATGTCTATCACAATAGAAGGTCAATGATTTGTTTAAGTAACTGAATCCACCATGCAAGAAATCATCTATTGTGATCTATTTCAGCCATCACACAATGTCTATCACAATAGAAGTTCAATGGTCTATTTAAGGAACTAAATCCACCATGCAAGAAATCATCTATTGTGATATTTTTCATCCATCACACATATATCACAATAGAAGTTCAATGGTATATTTAAGGAACTGAATCAACCATGTAGGAAATCATCTATTATGATCTATTTCAGCCAACACACGATGTCTATCACAATAGAAGGTCAATGGTCTATTTAAGGAACTGAATCCACCATGTAGGAAATCATCTATTGTGATATGTTTCATCCATCACACGATGTCTATCACAATAGAAGGTAAATGGTCTGCTTAAGGAACTAAATCCATGATGCAGGAAATCATCTATTGTGATTTGTTTTAGCCATCACACGATGTCTATCACAATAGAAGGTCAATGGTCTCTTTAAGGAACTAAATCCACCACATGAAAGAAATCATTTATTGTGATCTATTTTAGCCATCACATGATGTCTATCACAATAGAAGGTCAAGTTATTATAAGATCATCACATTTCAATAACTCTTACAAATACAAGTGATAATCATTTGGAAGTTGTCATTTCCTCATGATGTACACAAGGGGTAGGCCCATTAAAAACATAGATTCAAACACATGAAATCCACCATGCCTCAGCGTAAAGGGTGGAAACAATGTATTTCACCTTGAACTTCTCTCATAGAGAAGAACTCATTGAGAAGATATCATTCTATTGATCTTTTCATCCAAGATTGCTTAAGATAAATTGTCAGACTCCCTTTGAATCTGATATCAATCTTCTGAGATCCTCATCCAAAGTTATCTTTGAAGTATCAGACTCCCTCTAGATATGATATCAATCTTCTTTTCTTGCAAGAGAATCGCTAGAAAAGATCAAGGAAAATAGCTCTTATAGTACGTATAGAAATATAGATAAGAGAGATTACTACAAAGATTAGGTAAATGTAATAGTCAAGCATAGTAAATACTTATCTGTGCATAAACATAATTTTCTTCAATGAAGATCCATATACATAAAATTACAAAACACCTTCTCAAATTATTTGAGAGACATATCCCCGTTGATTCATCTCCCCACTAAGGATGGTTCAAATGGGAATGTAACATTGGTTATTATTCCCCCCCCCACAATTTTAAATTCCCACTCTTATATCATTGAAAAATTCTCATGTCTTCTTGTGAAATGACTTGATTTCTCCAAGAGAGGTGACACTCTATAATTAATGTTTTCTTTATAGAAATAGACACCCTTCCTTTAATACAATCTTCTTTTTGAATGTTTGACCATGATCATAACAAATTAATATATCTCTTTAATGAAAGATGCTTTTATTAATTTCACATAGACCCGTACACAGTCCATCATAACTTTTTAAGGCCACATTTTCTCTCCAATCTCTCCAGTGAGATTCTTAAAAAACCAAAATTCACAAACATATCCAAAATTCATAAAATTCCAACGGTGGATTTTTGAGATATGATCCCTGTACTGAGACTATATTTTCTGAGATAGTCACACATTCACCATCAACAAACTACTCTCTTACATTTGTAGTTTGTCTATGATACCATGTTAAGTTTTAGGATAGCTAGAAATGTAATAGCACTCTCTGTTGTATGTGTTTTTCCAAATGCAAAAATCTCTCTTTCATTTATATTGGGAATGAGGCTAGGAGAGACATGTCCCTTCATGGGACATGTCTATTCATTATTATTTATAAGAAAGGACATGCCTCTTCCCATTAATTATAATTTAATCAATCTTATAACGTTTCATCAATCAATTATTAATTAAGAATAATTTAATAATTTAATATTGAATATTAAATTTCATATGATTAATAATAATATAACATATATAATATATTATTATTAATCAGCATATATTATATGTATTCTAGTGATCATACGACTGAAGATGCAAATATTAACACCTTCATTTGTCTTGAATGCAATCTTCCACTAATCTCCTTCCCTGATTCTAATTTGATGGTATCCACTCTTCAAATCTCTCTTGGTAAAATATCTAGCTCCACTCAAAAAATGCATCAAATCATGCATCCTTGGTAAAGGAAATTAATACTTAATTTTGATATGGTTGATAGCTCTATAATCGGTACACATCCTCCATTTTCTATCTTTCTTTGGTGATAATACTGCAGGCACTGCACATGGACTCAGACTCTCTCTGATTAAACGTCACTACAAAAATTCTTTCACTTGTCTATTTAGCTCTTCATTTTCAATAGGTGTTATCTGATATGTTTCCTTGTTAGGAAAACCAGCTCCTGGTATTAGATCTATACAATAGCCAATACTTCTTACAAGTGGTAATCCATCAAGAACATTATCTGATATGATGTCTCCATACGCATTCAACAATCCAATGATTTATCGTGGATGTTCTTTTTTCAATACAATCTCTTTTTCCTTCTTGGGTACTAAAGAAAAAATAAACATTATCATGCCTCATTCCATCCAAGAACTTCATGCCATGCACTAAAAAAATTATTGCACTGGTACACACTTTATTCTTAAGGGGTTCTTCCAAGGATAAAAAATTCTACTTAATTCCATTAGCAACAATGGTATACAGATTCTTCCTACCATCATGCATAGCTTTCCTATCATACTACCATGGTATACCCAACATGATATGACACACATCCATATGCATAATATCACACAAAAATTCATCATAATATTTCCCAATCTTGAATTTAACTAGGCATTGTTCGCTTACCAATACCTTGTGTTCATCTTAAATCCATGTGATCTGATAGGGTTTTGGGTGCTTCAATCTTTGCACCTTAAATTTGTTAACCAAATCCTTTGAGGTGAGATTATGATAACTTCCATTGTCCATGACAATTTTGCACACCTTATCTTGTACCTTTCATATGGTTCAGAACAAATTCTTCCTCTGTAATGGTTCCATATCCTTCTCTACTTGGTATAGGGTTCTCTGAGTTATCAAGGTTGCTTCATCCTCTTCTTGGTTTTTTTTAACTGATTTTGTGGACTCCTCATCTATGAAGGTTTTTTTCCTACTTCTTTCTACCTTCCTCTCATAGTTTCCCTATTTTCACTCAAATTCTTGATGTCCTACTTCTCCACATTTGAAACAAGTACCACTAAACTTCTTTCTATCGCCACTACTTTTTCCTTCATTGTGATAGTAACTTCTATCATTTATCTGGTAGCAATCATTATTCTTAACTTCTGACTCACCTTTTCCCCAATTTCGAGAAGATCTACCTCCTTCAGAATTAGAATTGGTTCAACCTCTCTAAAACTTCTTCCTCAACCTCTTTTCTTTTGTTTATTCCTTTTGTTCAACTTTCTCTTCAGCCTTCAAATCCCACTTGTAAGCTTCTTCCACACTGCTAATCTGTATCAGTCTGATTTCATCATGTATTGACACTCTTAAACCATTAAGGTAGCATGAAACTTGTTCAGCTTCATCATCTACATGCTCAGATCTAATTTTTATCTTGTAAAACTCCTTGTTATAACCCCTAACACTTAAGTCCCTCTATTTCAAGTTTTGCAACTTCCAAAATAGGTTCACTTAGTAATCTTCAATAAAAAAACTTAGCCTTTAATTTATTCACCATCCTATCCCAAGATTTGATCTTATCTTTACCCCTTCTCTGTCGATCTGTCTACAAATGTTCCCACCATAAGGCTGCATGCCCTTTTAACTTAGTGCAATAATATTTTACCTTATTCTCCTCATTTGTCCCTTCAAGTTCAAAGTACTTTTCCATCTTTGTGATCCAAACTATCAATTTATCTAAATTGAGGTTGCCATGATAGTCTATAGGATTGAAATGGCATCTCTTGTTTACATTGGTTAAAGCCTTGATGAACCTCTCTTCCTCTGTATTCAACTCCAGTTGTTCTTCATTGTTAAATCCTTCCCTTTCCTAATTATTCTCGTCTCCTTCCTCATGACTTGTATCTTTAATGTGTTCTCTCCTTTCAACTATTTCCACTGCTTCTAATTTAGCAATAATTTGTCTCAACATATCCAAAATAGGTTGATCTTCACTCCTTTCTCCACCTCTAGCATTTATTCTAGCCATCTTCATAATCTCTATTATTTGTAGGTCGGATCCTCTCTTTTTACACCCCACAAGAAAACCCTATATTACAAAACCTTTCTCTAATACCACTTGATGCAGTCAAGGACAGTGGTAACTCAAAGAGTTCAAACAATCCTTATAGCAAGAGTCACACAACAGAAGCTAGAAAGAGAACAAGGAAATGAATTAAAGATCGACCTCCTTATTATCATGTAATTAGTTACAAGAGTCTACTACAAGCATAATAACACTCTAGGCATATAGGCCTGATTGGAACCTTCATTAGGTTATCTTTTTATATGCTCTACAATTAACTGCAACTACATGAACCTTCTAAAGGTACTTTCTTCTGTCCGATCTCCATATCATGTCTCTACAAGTTCTATGGTCATTTTCTATTATGCATGTCCAAGAGAATGAAATACATGTATTTATAAAGCCTTGAAAAGGATCAGGTCAGCCTAGAAAGATTACACTTCCCAATGAAAATAAAATATATTATAAAATATAGATAAGGACCCAAATAATAAGGATATCCTTCCAATGAATGGAACATTAATCATGATCTCTCAAGTAGGTCAATCACAGATGAAACATAATCGATAAATGATCCATTAATCTTCACAGATCGGGAAAATCCTTCAAGAGATCAAAAAACATAAACTAGCCAGAAAACATGAAGAACATTATAGTCCTGTCAAGAATATGCAAGATCTCATACATGAAAAATTCAAATGAAGCGTGAACCTAAGAGAGGGTTTAACATGATTCCATGAACATGGTGGAAGGTTCTCAACTGCAAAGGAACCAAACTGAAAAAATGCATAAAGAAACTCAGAGACTGGTCAAATAGGAAAATAGAAAAATATATATAGTTGATGCAAGATTGCCAAGAACCCAAGATGCTTCTGCATAATTTATTAATCATGAATTATTTCACTTGATAATGGATCTCCTAGTTATCAAAATTAGGAGAGATAGGGGTTTATATACTCAATCCATAATTTTGGGGATAAAATATTAAGCAGGCCTACCATGAGACTAGATCTCCCCCCAAGACCCTGGTACAGACCTCCAGGACAAATTTGGGTGCCATTCACCTAGGAAATATCATCAATGGAAACATGTACCTTGGAAAATTAGCCCATATTTGATCTAGGAGCTAGAGACATAGGGTATATGCGAGATTTATGAGTATGACTCATTCTAGGGCTAGGATAGGTCATGAAGGCCAAAAATGAGTTTATAGGGCCTAAGTGGTGAAATGAATTATTTGATTGGAGGAAAAATAGAGTATCACACTTTGAAATAAGGACCAACTTTAATTTTTGAATAAGTTGAATCAATATAGGACTTATAATGTAAATTTGAAGGTCCCATGAGCATTAGGAATGCTTGAAATCAATGTGGTAACCCATATGTACTAAAATTAGGCTAAAATGAGCACCTAATTAAGGGTGTTTACTTTTTAGGATGATACACCCCTATTTGATGATTAAAGTGATAATCATTGTAATGCTTGTTTTTATTTTCAATATCTAGAAGTAAGTGCACGAAAATGTGGGATAAAAAGGATCAAAAGTAGACATTTTTTTGTCTCAAATTAGATATACTTCAAATTAGATGAGCAATTAAAGATGTATGCAATAAAAACTTGAAAATATAATAAGAATAAAATTATGTTATTATGAATCTTGTTTCTAATTTACTGAGTATTTTAAAAAGTATTTGAGCTCAAAGGTGTGAAATAGGAGCTCGTACAAAAATTTTCATATTTGGTTTCTAAATAAAAAGTTTGAATTCCCTTATTTGAAAAAATATATAGAGATCATCAGTGTGGTATTTGTTTTTATTCATAATATATAGAGGTAAGTGCATGGAAATGAGGGACAAAAGAGGGGTTAAAATTAGATATTTTTTCTACCATTGTCATAGGGTTTTAATCAATAGTAGATAAATTGGTTTCACTATGTATCAATGTTCATCATCTTCAGAGGAAGGATAAATCAGATTTTTTTGTTTTTGGAAGAATGAATGTATCCCTTATTGTATTTGAGCAGTGAACTTTACGTAGTGTTTTTGAATGCATGTGCAATCTATTGTTATACTCCTAACAAGGTATAGTGCTTTTGAAAAAGTACATCATCTTTTGGGTTCATCCCCATCGTGGTTTTTCCCTTAACCAGGTTTTCCACATCAAAAATATTGGTGTTATGTGTTCTTGATGTGTTGTGGATCTTTGCTTTACTATTAATTAATCAGATCTATGGTTCAAGGATAAAACTTGGTTAAATTCTGAAGTGTTGGACACAACTAATTCACCCCCCCCCCCTATCTCTCTTGTGTGTTGCCTTATATATATATTAGTTGTGTTTGTTCATTCTGTAGGAAATTACACATGGAGTATATGCCCCATAATTATAGAGTGTTGTTTCCAATTGAAGATAGGGAATTACCCTTTAGAGAGAAAATTACGGACAAGTTCTTGGGTCAAGTTTTTCACACACACTACTTCTAGTATTGAAGGTCTATCAAAGACATAATTAGTGAGGAAGTTGTTTTTCTGTAGGAAAGAATAATCATATTTCCTTCCCAATTGATTTGATTTTTTCTACCAAATTCAATGAATTTACTGCAATCTTTTACCTCATTGGAGATAATTGCACAAAAGGTTGTTAATCCAATTTTTATTGATGTAAATAAACTATTAAGGGTTGTGCAGAAGTATGATTTGTGGAAGGGCCAAGCCTATGTTGGAGGCTTATTTACACATCACTTCCTCCTAAATGGTCATGCATATATCTTTGTGTATGGTGTTCTTGGTGATGAGTTAGCTCTGATTAATGGAATACCATGGGTCAGTAGGCCCATGCTTTTCTATGGCTAGGCCCTCTATTCTATTATTGTTGGGTGGGACTATAGTGGAGGAGGAAGATAAAGCAGAGTCCCTGATCCAGTAATAATCAAGTCGCATCTTTTCCTCAAAAACGGTTGAGCTTCCTCTATCTTAGAAGGCCTCAAATGAATGTCGTGAAAAATCCCCTCCCTTTCTCTATCTTATTCATTGGGAAACCTGTTAGGGATTTTTCTTGTATGAATCACAGTGCTTGAAATGTCTATTTGAATCTTGTACCTTTAATTCTGATTCAGAGACAAGAAAAGCCTAATTGCTAAGGACTGGATAAGGTCCTTCCTCGTTTTTGAGTTTTACAACTACTCAGGCAGGTTTTACCTTTTCAAGATGGTTGTTAACACAATATTTGTTGATGTGGACACTGATTTTTCATGTATCTCTAATGAACTTAACTTTATAAAATACCTTGTAAATGATCAAGCATAATCATATACAGGATTTAACCGTACAAATCATAATCTTAAATATGACAGAAAACCAGTGAGACAAGGATTTC
>MU224205.1:1947732-1973386 GCA_018584345.1 Thuja plicata
AAGGAAAACATCAGGTACTAACAACCTACCCAAACCAGATATCCAAGGGTTTGACACAGGGATAGGCTTATCAGCATTATTGTAAAAGTAGGAAAATAGAGAATAACCTATTGTTCCTGGGGTCACTACATCTCTGATGTCCTTGAAGTCATCTTTGAAGACACCAGCATCAATCTTCCTATTTTGTGTGGATCCTAGCAGCAGCTGCAGAAACTCGTCAGAGAAGCTAGGTTTTCCTTTTGGATCATCTCCACTGCCTCCACTAGTAGACGCCATGCTCATAGCAGTACTCATATTTTTTAGCACTTGAATCCTTGACTGGAAAATATTGAAAAAAATCTAAGACCTCCTTCTTAGAATTTTCAATCACCTTAGTACACTGCTACAGCTTTGAATATCACCTTTTGCTCTATAATAAAAACTTTGCTCTGAGATCACAAACACGGTGAACAAGAATGAATGCAGAATCCTCTATTTATAGCCACAAGGTTCAGCATACATGGCTCAAAGTTCAAAAACGTCAGTTCTGCAATTAATTTGATATGCCATGAAACGTTCAAAAACCTAGCCATAGTTGTGTGAGGTGACAGGAAATCAAATTTAAATCATGAGTATTTTGGCGCAATCAGAAAATGGTTAAGACAGCTGACATGGCACTCTGTGATTCACCTTCTGTCATACATCTCAGCTACCTTTTGTACACAGTAATCAAAAATTCTTTTATCTGATTGGCCGCCTAGTGATCTTCTCTGTCACGTCCTCCACTTGGCGCCGCTTTTGTAGATCCTGTTATCAGGTGACCTCGCGACCTCATTAAGTCTCTTTGTCGCGAGTATATCTTCTTAACCATGGTTTACTCTTCAGACTTGGCGACAATGTAATTCCTTTACCTCAGCTAACCCACGTCTATCCAGCGATCAGGCGACTATGTGAAAATATAAGTCACGGGGAGTTAACCTTAACTCATCCATCTTCTCCAGACTTGGTGACAAACCATTGCATTTAACATTTCATAACAATCACCAAGTCGCTAGATCCTTGCTTCTCTTTCCTAGATAACACGACAACCCTTTGGTCACTGAGTCGGGTGATCTTATGACTTTACCTTTAACTTGAAGCACGTGCCCTTTTATGTTTTTAGCAACCTCGCGACATACCTTAATCGCTTAGTCAGAAGGAATTTTTTCCTGGGGCACTTTTATCACGAGACTTAGCGACCACCATCAGATCTTGTCATTTGTTCATCGAACTGCTGTCTTTTAATCGCTTTAGAATTCACATTGCCCTTAAGTTATCAGGAGAATTTGTATCTGAGGGAAAAATGACTTTAGTCTCCTTATCACTTGATCCCTTTTCTTCATCTGGCGACCCAGCGACAACCATTAACTTTCTGACATATGTCATCTATTCTTTCATCCACCTTATGCTTTCTGGAAATCTGAGTAACCTTTCTGATCTGGCGACATCCCGACTTAGTAGAATCACTAAACATGAAACCGTTAGTCGCTGGGTCAGGACTGTTTATCAATTAACCACCAACTATCATGAGACCACGCGACTGAAGAAAAGCCTTAACTGTTTGAATGTCTTGATCCAGCGATCATGCGACATGAAGTAGGCGCAAGGTCGAGAGACATTTCTTTGACTTTCCTTTTCTTCATGCGATCACCCGACTGAGGTGGGTTCCGTTCCTTTTAAAAGCTCATAACATGATATTAAGCGACAACCCGACTAAAAGGAAATCGCTAAGTCTCGAGACACTGCTGGAATATTCTATTTTTTAACGAGACTTCGCGACACAAGGTAAAAGCAAATTCGGGAGATGTTTTAGCATATTCGCTCTTGGTTAAGTGATCAAGCGACCTGACTTAAAGCACATGCCTTAAGTGACTTGGAAAAAGTAACGATGAAACAGAAGACATGGCTAAGGGTTTAAAATGCATCGTTTAACACTAGGGTTTAGGATTTTTGCAGGGTTTTTGACAATTTGGGCAAGGAATAAGCATGGAAACCTGAAAATTTTCAGAGAACACTACAAAGAACAAGGCACAGCAGCAAAAAAAAGAAATACAACCAACAAAACCAATCCCAAATATTCAACTTTAGGTACAAGATCTGATAGAATATCTCAAGCTGACTGTAGTACTTGAGCTTGTTTTTGTTCATCTCTAAGTTTGTCACTTTTAGCTTTCAACATTAGCGCGTCTGATATTCTATTTAATTCACTAGGACTCATCTTGGTAACATCAATAGGTCCTTCATATGATCTCAACATCCTCTTCTCTAAGTTTTCCCACAATATGCATACCCTCCCACCCCTACTATTCTAAATGAAAGGAGATATATAACCATCTACCATGTTTTAGCACAAGGAATAAGATTTTATAGTAGCCCTCTTATTGATGTATGCCTACAATGAATCAGAAAATACAAATTACCCTCGACATAAATATGACACCCACCCAAGGGTTGGGTGGGATCCTTAGTTCATCTGCTAGAATAAGAAAATAGATAAGCTCAATAGCATTAATATGGCTTTGGAAAGAAAAAATTTTAGGCATGTTAAACATGCACTGCAACATAATAATAGGGTACTTGCTGATGAGTTAGTGATGTTAATTCACCAAAAATTCAATTCTCTTCTGGTGATATTGGATCATGACCATGTTGAAGATTTTCCAGAAGTAAATGCTCAACCATAACTTATGTTCCAAGAATTGAACATTGCATTTGGACAAAATGATGTTGATGTTGCAGTCTCAGATAATGCCAGTGCCACTCACTCAACTCTGCCATTTGAAGATCCATGGGTGATTTTGCCACTCGAAGGGAAAGGGGAAAATGAGGTTCTGCCACTAGAAATGGAAGAATAATTTATTAAATGGTCTAATTTCAGGGGTGTTATAGTTGATCCTATTGCCAATGTGAAGATGTTCCTAGTTGCATGACAAGTTTTGAATGTTGGGTCATGTTAATTTTGATTGGATAGACTTAATTAATGAGCTAGTTTGTATCATTCATAGGCTCTACATTATAGATTGAGGGTTTAAGATAATCATGGGTCAAGTTTCCAAATCAGAATTGGTAGTAAGGTTGATGAATATAGTATGGTCAGTTAATAGTTTTAGTAATGACTTATGAGAGTCAAAATTTCATGTTTTTGATTAAGGAAAACATGTTTTGATGGGTTTTTGAAACCCTACAAAGCTAAAAATAAACCATAAACATAGTAATGATTAATAGAAACATAAATGGAAGAGACAAACCCCCAGCCAAAAAAAATAGTCCCATAGAAATCCTAAAGCCAGGGACAGAACCAAAAAGACCAGGAAAAAGAGCTAAGTACGCAATTCAGGCAATTTCTCTAAGAATCTCAACAGCACGATACTCTAGCTCAATCATTCTACACATAGCCTCTTTCAGATGAGACAAATCTTTATCAACTTCTTGGTTTTCCATGTTCTTTTTGGTGGCTCTTGTCCTCTTCCTTGATCCCTATTCAAGAGATTTATCCCTAGCACAGCTCGGTGACTGATCCTCCTTTCTACCTCTTTGTTCTTCAATTTTGGCAATAAGCACCTTAATTTTATCATTTGATGCTTTTAGGATATTATAACTTTGTTCAAAAATTTTAACCAGAGAATCCTCAATACTTTGAACCCTCTTACACAAATTTTTCACTCTTTTATCCAACTCCCTATCCTCCTCTATGTTGTTGTTATTGTTTTTGATATTTTCTTTCTCCAGCCTGTCCATTCTTTTTTTCAGCTTGTAGATTTCAAAGAAAGTACATTTTGTGGTTCTGTAACTATCAATGACACTATTTTTAGCATTGTTTAGCACATCCATCTGAAGATCCTCCCTTGCATTGTCACTAAGAATCACTAAAGTAGGATCAATTATCTCCTCCATTTGGATTTTGTCCTCCTTGTTCTCCTTAACCAAATTCTTAATCATTTCTCTCTTAATCCCCATTTTAGTAGAGACAGTATCAAAATTTCTCCAAACAACTTCCTTGTTTTTACCAGTGATTTTTGCAAGTGTAATGTTCAGCTCCATACTCCTCAAACTCCTGTTTATGATCATCTTCCTCATTCTCTCTCCCCTATTTCTCCTCTTTTCCATCACTCCCCTCTAGCTTTATGTTTTGACTGTCCTGCCTCTCCTCATGGATTTCCTCCTCAAACTGTTTCCCTCTTTTAGACCTCCTAAACCCCTTATCAGACTATCCCTCTTCCTTCTGAGTAGGAAAATTAATAGTTATCTTCCTCTTGCCTTCCATCTTCCCTAGCTTCCCTCCACATTTAGTATTTTTATTTCCCTCTTCCCCAGAACTGTCATCCTCTATTTCCATAACATCAACATTCTCATTGTAATCCCAATATGATGTTTTGAAATTGGAGACTCACTTTTCTCTATTTTAACCCTTTTCTTCCCCTTCTGCATCTGTTGAATCTCTTCCTCCTCATTATCTGAGTGCATATCTCAACTGTCCTTAGTATCAGAATGAACATAGTCCTCACCTGAGTCCTCTGACTCATCTTTTCCCTCCTCCAAGCTCTTAATTTCCTTCCCCATAGTCTGAGCTTTAAAATATTCATAAATTAACAACAACAAACCCTCATGAAAAGTCAGGTTGCTGATGGGTTTCTCCTTATAATCGTTAATATTTTCATTGATAGACGAATATAGGAAGAAAGGGATTGATATCTTAGCACCATACCTGAAATGGTTGAGAAGCACAAAGTGGTGAGTGCTTATGCAATCGAATCTTGTATCCAGAGAGATGTACTTAATAATTACCCTCAAAACAAACCTCCATAGCAACTTGATAGAACTCAGCTGGTAGAAGGTGCCTTTCTTCACTAAAGCCCTCTTCTCATCCACATCTTTCACAAATTCTGTCAAAGCATGCCCAGAAATCTTCCTATCTCTATAAATTTTTTTCCCAATAATGGGGATTCCTGTCACAGCCATAATTACTTCCCCTATCACCATGAAATACACTCCATTAATTTTAATTTTCCCTTCATTCCAGCTTTTCACCATCATCTTAGTGACGGAGGGCTTCCAACCATGGAGACACTCAATGAAAGTAGTCACCTCACCTTTTTTCAAAATATTCCATACCTTAGAGCATCATCATCATTTTTCAGTCTCCTTCTCCAGTTCCCTCCTATGCCTTTCACCAACTATTGCAACTCCTTCACGGCCTTCTCTATTTCTGGTTTTCTCCCCACTAAAATCCCTTTGTTTCCAATTGAGATTATGTTTAGGCTTCATGAATCTTCTTTTAGACTCGTGAAAGCAATAAACAATTTTAAGCCTCCAAGTGTACCGATGAGACATGAAAAAGTAATTCTCACCACCATTCTCATACTTGCACATCATACAGTGATACTCCCCCAAAATGTCATTACTCTTCATAATTATCATTTAATATTTCCAAGTTTTCCCGGAACATGATCACTTTCTATCAGAGTTAAGATTTTCAGCAAAAATTCCTTCCCATCGGTCCACATTTTTTCTCCCTCACTATTGACTCCCATATTTTCCAACCTATTAGCCACCTAATTGGCTTCCCAGTATTCATGTGCTACATGGACCTTTTCAAAGGTTTTGAGGATTTTTCTACACTCCCCTATTATTTTCTCAATTGTCCACACAGGTTCAGTCTTTTCATTTAAGCAGTCTATGATGTTCTTTGAGTCACCTTCTACCCAAAATTTCTTGATCCCCATATCCTAAGCCAACTTTATGGTGTGATGTGCCACACTTGCCTCTGCATAGTGGTTTTTTTGTGACCCCAGGGGAGATAAAATAGTCATAGTACCCTTTCCATGAGAGTTCCTTATAATTCCTCCCACCCCTGCCTTCCCAGGGTTTCCTTTTGCGGCCCTGTCAAAGTTAGCTTTGAACCAGCCTTCCGATGGTAAGGTCCATTTGCAATCCTTTCTCTAATTGGTAACATTTACCCCTTTGTTAAGACTTGGGTTGGGACCTTTGTTGTTAGTGTAGTTTTCCATCAGGGCATTTGTGATTTTCTGGGAAACATACTTAGTAGTAGTAACTTTTTCCCTAAAAATTATGTTATTTCACTCCTTCCACACTCCCCAAAAAATGTGTGGCATCACCCATGACCATAAACAATATTTCTCCTACCCTCTAAACATGTATTTCCATTGTTCAAAGAGATCAATATTCTTAATGGGGAAACACCAGGACATCTCAAAAAAAGATAGGAAATGATGCCATATTTGTTTGGTGAAGTCACAGTGGATAAACATATGGTCCACACTCTCACTTTTATTTTTACATAAGATGCACCTATTAGGAATGTGATTCCCTCTCTTAATAAGGTTATCCACATCAAGATACGGTTTTGGAGCATAATCCAAAAGATGATATTGACTTTATGGATGAGACCAGGGTACCAAGCCTTTGCCCAAATGGGGGTAGTATCAACATTTTGCATGATTTCATATCCCGAGGCCACCATCTAGATACCATCAGTAGAGTCCCCCCAAACAATAACATCCTGATTGAGAGAGAGGGGGATATGACCAATTTTGACCATTAGAGGCAATAATTCCTAGGAGACCTAAGTAAGGTCCACCAAATCATTGTTAATTCTGTAATCACTCACTCTACTACCATATATTTCAATGCAATAATTAGCCCATCTATTGTAAGGCTCCATGTTCCATAAGGGTCCTTGTCTTAGCCAATCATCATGCCAAAAGTTGACATCCCTGTCGTTACCTAGTTTCCATCTGGCTTTTTTGGTGGCTATACCCTTAGTCCTCAGAATTCCATTCCAAATGCAGGATTCTCTCAGGTCCATTTCTCTATTGATGAACTATTTGAATGTCATTTTTGAGGCATATATGTCTTTCATAATATCCTTCCATTCCCCAGTAGAATTAAAGATTCTCCAAAACTATTTTTTTTGTAGAGCCTTGTTGAAATACTTCAAATTATTGATTCCCAACCATCCTTGTTTTTAGGGCTTACATATAGTCTCCCATGCCATCAATGGGTAATTCTTGTTACCCTCTTTGTCAGCCCACAAAAAATTCCTTTGAATAGCCTCCAAAGAGTCAGCCACTTTGGCAGGGATAGAAAAAAGGCTTAAGGCATAAGTAGGGAGGTTCTAAAGAGTGGATTGAATCAAGAGCACTTTCCCTACCTGGCTAAGGGTTATACCCTTCCATCCAGCCAATTTCTTTTTGAATCTGTCAATTAGGTTTCCCAAGAAGGTCTCTAGAGGTTTGGTTCCTAATGGAAACCCTAAATAAGTAGAAGGAAGGGAACCAATACCACATCCCAAAATGCCAGCCATTTTCCTCTATCTATCCATAGGGGTGTTAATGAATAACACTGAGATCTTGTTCTAGTTAATACACTATCACGTAGCATTGGAATAAGTATTAAGGATTTTATTTACAATTCTAGCTTCTTTTACTGAGGATTCACCACCTAAAATAGTGTCATCCACAAATTGCTAGTGAGAAAAAGTGAGAGGACCAGAGGAAGGTTTTACCCCAATAATGTGTCCCCTTCTTCTTTTATCTTGAATTAGCCTTCCCAGGCACTCAGCCAGGATGATGAACAGGATCAGAGAGAAGGGGGTCTCCTTTCCTGAGACCCCTAGAGGATTTGAATAAATTTGATGGAGAACCATTCACCATCACCACAAATGAAGGAGTAGATATCAGCTAAGAAATAATCTTTCTCACCTTATCATTGAAACTAAAAGCTCCCAAAATATTATTCAATAATATCAAATCTACGCTGTCATAAGCCTTGGATAGATCCAGTTTAAGTAGGAATCCTTCCCTTTTTCCTTCCTCCAAGGAGTGAATCACCTCATGCACTACCATGATAGAATCCAGGATTTGTCTTCCAGGGAAAAAACCCATTTGTTGGGGGGAAATAAAAGATGGGAGAATTTTAAGGATTCTATTAGTTAAAACTTTAGATATAATCTTGTAAAATGAGTTACAAAGACTAATAGGTCTAAAGCTATCAAAAGAGTCCGCACCTGGATTTTTAGGGATGAGCATAAGAAAGGTGGCATTGATGTCTTTAGGCAGGCTCTTAGCACCAAAGAATTCATGGAATGCTTTAACAAGGTCATCTTTGATAACTTCCCAGTACATCTGGAAAAAGAAAGTAGGGAAACCATCTGGGCCTGGAGCCTTTTCTGCTGGTAGGGCAAAAACCGCTTTATGGATTTCCTCCTGATCAAGGATAGCCATCATATCCTTGTTCTGTCTATTAGTGATCACCTTAGGGATGGTCTAAAGAATTTTCTCCTGGTCATCCTCTCCTAGATTATATTCTTTGGTAAGGATTGTAGAGAAGTACCTGATGGCCTCATTTGCAATCTCATTGTCTTCCCCCAAAGTTAAATCCCCTTTCTTAATACCCCTAATTATATTAGTCATCCTATGTTTCATAGTTGATAGATGGAAGAATCTAGTGTTTTTGTCCCCCTATTTCATCCACATCGATCTATACCTTTGCCTCCATAATATTTCCTCTTTGCCAACAATGTTGTGAAGTTTTGCTAAAATGGACTTTTCTATGCTCATTCTATCTTTA
Source organism: Thuja plicata (assembly GCA_018584345.1). Classification (NCBI taxonomy): domain Eukaryota; kingdom Viridiplantae; phylum Streptophyta; class Pinopsida; order Cupressales; family Cupressaceae; genus Thuja; species Thuja plicata. The sequence goes on from MU224205.1 coordinate 1,956,340, forward strand.
TCATAGCCGTGACTTTGGATCTCTTCCTAAACCCCTACAAGCTCTGTCATAATCCTATCTTTGGTCTGAAAAATGTTTCCAAAATCCCTTTTGTTCCACTTTCTAATCTTCATTTTTATGTTCTTGAGCTTCTTTGCCACCCTATACATCATTTTTCCATCGACATCTATACACCACCACTCCCTTATCTTATCAAGGAAGTTAGGGTGGGTAGCCCATATCCTCTCAAATCTAAAAGGGAAAGCCTTTTTCTTAATGTTAGTATCCAGGATAAGAGATATCAGGGAATGGTCTGAGTCGAATCTCACCATAAAGGAAAGATGACAGTGATACTGCTGCATCCAGTCCATAGAAATGAGGGCTCTATCTAAGCACACATGAATACACTCCGTTCCAACTCTCCTATTTAACCAAGTAAATTTACCTCCTCCTAAATCCACATCAATGAGAGCCAAGTCATTGATCATATCTGCTAACTCTTGCCTACTATCTAGATCTAGGGGAGGCCCCCCAAATTTATCAAACTCCTTTAGGGGGGTGTTTGAAATCTCCCATGATAATGGATTTTGGATCAGTCATCTTAGCAAACAAATTCCGTATTTAATCCCAGAAAATTCTCCTACTATTCTTGGTATTCAAATCATAGATGTTCATAATGAACCAGCTCTCCTGGTCTTTTGGATTCTTGAATTGAATTAGTAAAATGTTACCTTCATCAAAAATAATTTGTTCTTTGAGATTTTCCTTCCATGACACTAGAAAACCTCCTGAGGCACCTTCAGAGTTAGTAAATGTAGTCCCCATACCTTTTCCAAAAGAGATTCTTTCCACTTTTTCTTTCTTCATTTTAGTTTCTTGCATCAAAAAAATATTTGGTCTATAGTCCCTTATCATATTTCTAATGATTTCTTTTTTGTGGACTCCATTTAGCCCATGTATATTCTAAGATATGACCTTCATGATTTCTTATAAGAGTAGGACTCCTGGATGGTCCTTTGAGATCCATCCGCTATATTTATTTTAGCTTCTTCCTTTCTGATTTGATTCATACTCTTCCTTCCTGGTGTGTTAGACTTACTACCTGTGTCAGCTTTAACTCTGCTTCTCATAGCTACAGGTGAATCCGGAGAAGGGTCCATGCTATTTTTATTTTTCACTATTATCCATGGTCCCATATTCTCATCTTTGTAACTATCTAAAAGGGCTCCCATTCTTGAGATTTGTCCTAGAGTAGTAGCTGATACCATTTCCAGAAATCTGCTTATCTTCCCTAGTGAAACAAAAGTGCTTCTACTAAATTTCAATTCTTGGGAGAGGAGAGGACCTTGTCCCTCCTCATTCCTCCCACCTTCCTATGAATCTGGAAAAAAAGACATTTTAGTGTTGTCTTCATCTATGATCTCACCATCTTCTGGATTCTCCTATACTTCTTTGTCTCCTTTCCAATACTCCCTAAAAGAGCCTGTTGGGCTTGCCTGTTCCCCTTCCCATTCCCTACCATTTTCTAGCTGAGCTTGTGGTTGTCCCTTTCCCTCTATTGTTATCTTCTCTCCAGTATTTTTTTGATCTTTCTATTGATCCATGTTTTCAATAGTTCTCACCCCTAGAGGTTTCTTCTTTTCAAATACAAGAGTTGATTCATTAGTAACTTTCTCCTTCCAAACCTTCTTGGTATGGTTGATTCCCTTTATTAGAGGTTGGTTCTCCATTCTCTTTCCTTGTGTGATTAGAGCCTTTTGGGATTTCTCCTTCTCAATGACCATAGGGCACATTTTGGCCTTGTGTCCAGCTTTTTTACAATGGAAACAAGCAAAGGGAACAGTCTCATACTCTATTTGTTGCACTCATTTTCCCAATCTAGATTGAAAAACAATTACCTTTGGCATATCCGAACCTTCTATGACTCCAATGCATAACCTCGCATAGGTGAGTCTTTTTCTAGTCATCGTTACTAGATCTATTGAAAGAAGCTCCCCAAAAGATCTAGCAAGGCCATCAAATACATCCTCATGCCAGTACTCCAAAGGCATCTCAGGTAACCTAGCCCATACCGGCGCTTGGATCATGAAATCATTGTTGAGATCCAGGTTAGAGGTCCATTTCTGAAGAGTGAGGGTAGATCTTCCCACCGACCAGTTCCCCGCACAAAGAATCTTTGACTGATCCTCTTGACAGGAAAACTCAAAAGATATAAACCCTTTTGTCATAGCTGAAACTACTACATGTCCTTTTAGATCCCACTTGATTTTAACAAAGGTTCTTACTATATTCCGATATTGGGTCTGGATCTTATGAACTTGCCTACCAGAGTTGAATCCATACTCAAAATATTATGATCAATTAGCTCAGGAGGAAACTATAAAGCATAGATCCCCTGCTCTTTGTTAGAAACATCTTTAATCATTGGGAAAGGAGAATTACCCAAGGGTTTGACTCCAAAAAGGTTTGTCCAGCGCCCCAATAGGGCCAAGCCATCTCCTGTGCCTCTCATTTTTGGAGCAGTGACCTCATTTTCCCCTAGATCCGGCTGCATTCCCCGTGGGTCCCCATCATCTGTCGAATCCTTTGTCCCCTGGTCCTTGACCTGGTCCAGACTTGCACTCTAATCGCCCTGTCCCGACATGACAGTTTTCCCGCCCGGATCTAGATTCAAAAATCTTCCGCCTGTCGCCGCTCCACTCTCTCCCATTTTTACATCTGTGCACCAAAGGCCAAAATTTCATGTTGAACAATGTATCTTTTATTATATATTAATATATATATAGGCTTTGTCTTTTACTAAAAAAAAGTAATTTTTTTTTTCATAAAATTAGTAAATATGAAATGAACAAGTAATTCAATATATATAAAATCGAAATTTGAAGATATAGTAAGAATAAAAATTATATTACTCGAAATCTTATTTCTAAATTACTAAAGCTTTTTTTTTTTAAATTAAGGTTAAAGAGATGAAATAATGAGCCCATACAAAATTATTCTTATTTTTATTAAAGTAAAATATAAGTATAGACACCTGAAAATCATAAATGTCACTCACTCCCCATTTTAGCATGTCTTTTGTATTGTGCAATTGATCTTCATCATTCTTCGATTTTGTGTCATTTGTTCATTAATTAAATAATGTCAATTATTTAAATTTTAATCATATCCACCGATCTTGTCATTTCATTTTGATTTTGTCCTCGATCATTAGTCCTATTAAATTATTTTATCATTTATTTTATCCATTTTTAATCTTTTATCATTTAGTTTAATTAAATAATTTTGTCAATTATTTAATATATGTGAGAGGGAATTAATAAATAAAAATTTACTAATTTTGCTCCACTTTCCTTTTCATTTTCTCATTCCATTTGTCTTATTTTATTTTATTTTGTCTTACCTTTTAGCTTGTCCTTTTGTCTTTCACTTACCTTTCCTCTTACTTTATTTTATTTTATTTTTATGTTTTCATTTCTTCTTCCTTGTCCTTTTGTCACTTTTGGAGGGAATTAACGAATGGGATTTTATTAATTCCCCTTTTTTCTTCTTATTATTGACCTTTAACCTTTTCTTTCCCACTTGAATTTTTCTTTTTCATTTCCTTTGTCCATTTGTTTCCTTTTTACTGTGTTCACTCATTTTAAATTGAGAGTCTATAAATTGAGCCCTTTCCTCTCATTTTTAGAAATTGCAATTTTCTAGTATCCTCATCATTCTGTTGTCGAATTAATCATTGTTTTTTTTTGTTATTATTTGTGCATTTGTCAACAAAGAGAAACATATCAAATTAGAGGAGAAAAGAATTGAACATTGCATTTGGACATAATGATGTTGATGTATCAAACCTAGATAATGTCAGTGTCACTCACTCACCGAAGCTAGTTGAAGATCAAGGGGAGATTTTTTCACTGGAAAGGCAAGGGGAAAATGAGGTTCTGCCACTGGAAATGGAAGAATAATTTTCTAAATGGTCTAATTTCAGGACTGTTATAGTTAATTATATTGTCAATGTGAAGATGTTCCTAGTTGCATGACAAGTTTTGAATTATGGGTCATGCTAATTTTGATTGCATAGACTTACTTAATGAGTCATTTTGTATCATTCATAGGCTTTGCATTATAAATTGGGGGTTTAAGATAATCACAGGTCAATCTTGCATATCATAATTGGTAGTAAGGTTGATGACTATAGTATGGTCAGTTGTCATAGTTTTAGTAATGGCTTATGAGAGCCAAAAAATTCATGTTGAACAATGTGTGTGTGTGTGTGTGTGTGTGTCTATATATATATCTATATATATATATATGTGTGTGTGTGTGTGTGTGTGTGTGTGTGTGTGTGTGTGCTTTGACTTTTTCTCAAAAAGAAAGGTAATATTTTTTTCCATAAAATTAGTAAATATGAAATGAAATAAATTATTCAAAATATATAAAATCAAAATTTGAATATATAATAAGAATAAAATTTATATTACTGTAAATCTTGTTTCTAAATTATTAAAAAAATTAAAGTTAAATGGGTGAAATGATGAGCTCATACAAAAATATTCTTATTTTTATTAGTAAAATATAACTATAGACACCTAAAAATGGTGAATGTCACTCATTCCCCATTTTAGAATGTCTTTTGTACTGTACATTCGATCTTCATCATTTTTTAATTTTATGTCATTTGTCCATTAATTAAATAATGTTAGTTATTTAAAGTTTAATCATGTCCACCAATCTTGTCATTTGCTTTTGATTTTGTCCTCGATCATTAGTCATATTAAATTGTTTTATCATTTATTTATCCATTTTTTATCTTTTATCATTTAGTCTAATTAAATAATTTTGTCAATTATTTAATCTATGTCAATAATTTCTTGTTGACGAAACTTTGTGACCGGGTCCGCCAACAGAGGTAAGTTATCACCGGGTACTGGGGTATCGGCCAACTTCTCCTGTAAAGGTTGTTCGGGAAAATGAGATTCCCCAGGCCTCCAAGCATGTCAGAGTCGAGTCTCGACAGTGCAGGGCTCAGTTGGGAGATATGACTGTTTTGTTTGAGGGGGATAGCTGGTTATCTTAACTCGTCTTCTCTGGGGATTCAGGTAAGTGGGGTTTCCTACAAGCGCACATTCATTTAAAAAACAAACTTCAAAAGATACTGTAGAGTTAGAAATATTTCATCTACCTATAGTTATGCTGAACATTCAAAACATCGACAATGCTCTAACACACTACACTAAATACCGAAGAAACACAAGACCATCAACTCATATTTGATCAGTAGCAAAGGAAAGGAGGTCGTTAATCTACTTTAAGCATCAAAGCAAAGGACATAAAGAACATAAAGCATAAAATACCATTAACCCAGAAGTCAGAATGCCAACAACTTTATTGATAGACTTCCTCCTTCATTAACATATCTCCAGCAAGAACTAGTGCGTGGTACAATGGTGGCTCCAGGGGAGAATTTAACTACTGAAAGCTTAAAAACTATGGAGCATTGAGCTCTGCAACTAAGAACTGAGAAAACTAGAATGCTATTAACTATGGACTGCAAAATCATCAATTTTGCTGACCCTTGGAATGAGGATGAACTTAATATTATACACATCATTTGACCTAAAACTAACCTAACTTATTTTACACTTTTACAAATATGATACTATTTTCTGGTGGCTAGTACTACGTACACCACATTACAAAAGACTTCGAGATGGAGAAGGTCTGATATGTCAGAAGAATAAGACAAGAAAAGTGGAGTGGAAGAATCAGCCTCAAGAAGAGAGCCAGGAGGAGAAAGAAGAAATTTGATCCCCCAGGGATCGAGGCTACATGCCTCATAAATGGGAAGGTGGTGCTCTATCTCTTATGCACCAGGTGTGACATTGAAGCAACGCCTTGGGAAGAACATCTGTTAGAAGCCCTCTTGTCAAGATGATGAGCCTTGTTGCGGTTACCTACCTCCTGACAACCTTTATTAACTTCCCTAGAAGTGACCGGTCGGCCTTGGGAACCGAGACACGGGTCACTTAAAAAATACAAAAATGTGGGATCTGGAACTCTGGGATCCTGGAGCTGGGCTCCCAAAGAATAAAGAATACAAAATATTTCTCCTGAATGTTTTCTCCGACACCTGGAGAATCTTTATTGTTGTTTGTTGTCATTGAAGGTCTGGAGGAGATGGGAGATCCCATCTTCATCAATGTCTCTAAGGCCGGCTCTGCGGTACTTGGCCACCTCAATTTTATCACCCAGGTCAAGAACATTTGCCTTAAATTCTTTGGCCATTTTTTCCGCATCATGACCTTTGAGCACCATGTGAGTTATTCGCATCATTTTTTCTCCGTCTATCCCCTCCGAGGATTGATACCTTGATTCCATTAATTTGTCAAACTTTCCCAAAACATATTCCTCTGGAGTGCATGTGTTGGTGCTAAATGGATCAACCCTAGAGACCTTCAAAACAAAAGACTTATACAAATTGAAGGAATATTGGACCGCATTGGTCTTATCACGCAGGGTCCCTACCAGTTTCTTGATTACCCCTAATGTGAGGTCAAGTCTGGAGTGATGGGTCCTTACAAAATCAAATGACTCTTCTCCCAAAATTTTGGACTCAGAGACAATCTCCTCTCCAATGCCGATGAGTTCCTCAAACTCAACCTTCCATGCCTCATAATTCTCAATATCTCCCTCCCATATGGAGATGGTAGTTTCAGCCTGGTGTAGGACGTGGTAGGCCACATATAGGTCCAGGAGTGTGGACACTAAGAAATGCCAGACATTTCCCAACTGTAAGGCAACTCACTCATCACCCGCCTTGGCCTTTCTTTTCATCGTCCGTAATGAGTCTATTTTGCTTTGAGGGAGCGGTGCATCAGATGTGTAGGCACTCGAGGGAATGAATCTAATGGGTCGGGCTAGCTCAGTCAACAGTCCCATAAGATTTGCATTTTTCTCCTTCTCTACCTTGAACTTTTGGGCCTCTTTCTCATAGCGAGCCTCTACAACCTTGGCTGCTTCTTTCAATAGGTCTAATTCACCCTATTTTCCTCTCTTCCCTAGTGACACTTTTGTGACATTGTAATCTCTGGCCTTAGCCATTTCTTCGTCTACATCTGGGGAAGGTGTCTCAATTACTGCAATTGTATCTCCGCCCGGCTCAGTCTAAAGGGTGTGGACTATCCGGGCTTTCTTAGCCTTTGGCAGGTTCTGCGCCTATGCCATCATCTCCGCCAAGGAGAGATGGACCTTGGGTGTTGTTGGGGCCTTTCTCTTTTGAGATTCCACCAACCACGGTGGCGGTAGGGGTGGCTTTGTAGCCAAATTCTATTCTTGTGATTTCTCCCTGGGGTTTTGTTGCACCCCTTCAACAGTATGAGATGTTTTTGGCTCCTTCCCTATATCTTTTGGTTCACCAACGATACTTATTATGGTGGTGTTTGTATCTAGTGCCCCAATTTTTGTATCCTTAGCAATGTTAAGATCATCATTTGTTGCCCAGGGTTCTCCTTTTCCTATTGTTGTTCTTTACCAACCTCTGTTGCTGGGATGTTGTCTTCTATTGGTGTATCTCCTGGAGGTGGGGGAGGTGTCAGGCCAAGATTCAATGTTTGGGCCATTGTGATCACCTCCCCAAATGTTACCTTTGGGAGTGGCGTTTGGAGCCATCGGTTGGTGTCACAGTTGTTCCTGTGGGTCTGGTTTCCCTAACTGATGCCATTTTCTCATCTTGCATTTGTTGGCCTTCAGCCCCTGTAACCTGTAATTCTGGGACTTCAGAAGTCTTCACCTTTTCTTGCCCCTTTTCTTCTTCTTCTTGGGCTTCCTATTCTTGTGTAAGCTCTTTCTCTAGAACTTCTTCCTGCACAGCTATTTCTTCCACTGATTGTACGATGTCCCCCTTTAAATTCCCAAACTCATCAGTTCTAAATACATCATCAAATTCTTCATGGGGAGGAGGATTCTTTGGGATGTGCTTTGATTCTTTCTCTAGCTCCAGGGAGTCAGAAGAAATGATTTGTACTTCTGGGATGTTCGGCATCCCAACCTCCGGCTCTGCCCTTTTTTTAGAGGTAGTTTTGTTTTTCCTTCTCATGGTGACCAAAGGGGGCCCTACATCATTTAGAGATGCCTGATCCTCTTCCACCCCCATTCATGTCGCTCAGACTATTAATGCTACTAGTGAAGGGGAAGAGGGAGGACGGATGGGTCCGGTCATTAGCACTAGAGTAGCTAACTGCATGATCAGTTTATCCTTCATCTGCTAGGAGGCTACCAGTGTCTGCCTCAATTTATTTTTTATGGGGGTCTCAGGTAGGGTTGGAGTTCCCATTATTATTTTTCCTTTGTCTTCTCCCTACAAAGAGGTTCTGGCCCTAGAAGTCAGCTTCTGTACTGTTGGGCCAACTCTGCGGGTGCTCCCCGGGCATACCCTCTTAAAGTATTCATGGCTACGCTCAACTATGGTGCGAGTGATATCTTCAATGGTTGGTCCCTCCTAAGTGTTCCAATCTACCAGTGGGAGGGCCATCTTGTCAACTCCCCTTTCCTTGTAGTGGGGGTTTATTGTGGACCTGATGTCCGAGAAGTCATCCGGGAATTTTTAGAGCTTCAATCTTTCCATCATCCCCATCATCATACGGATGAAGTGCCGGCTTCAAACTTCAACATCATCCTGGAAATCTTCCTAGAAGTCCTCCATGTGAAATATGTGGGGCTCTGATGCCCAGGAAGTGTCATTGCAATTTTTCCAAGCAGATCAAAGTTCTTCCATGCTAGATAAAATTCTATTAAGTTCAGGCTCTTGAGTTTTTTGTCTACCTCTTTGGCTATGGCCAGACTGCACGTGTAATTCCCACAAGTGACTGGGAATGGAAAATTCACCACCTTCTTTACAGTTTTTAAGGCATGCAAATCCAACATTTGTCTGCAACATTCTAAGAGGATTATTTTGTTCCCATAATGCTTGGGCAACAAGTAAGGTTTCTCGAAGAAGTCGATTATCCAAATGTAAGTATGTTACTGGAATTGGATGTAGTAATGGCCATAACTTTTGACCAGATCCATTGCCTCCTTGGAGAGGTGGTACCCGGCATCCCGGGTAGGCGTGAGCATGTTGTAGTATATGAAGGCATTATTCACCTAGTAGAAGCTGGGGAAAATAGCCTCCCATTGGATTTGTGGGAAATAATCCTAGGGAGCCTTTTGACCTGGGCCAACCCCAAGTACACCTGATGTTAGTAGCCTGATTGTGATGGGGCATTATTGTGCTAAGGCCCAAAGAACATAGGACATCATATACAACTTGTGGGTTTGGGCCACTTGGAGGAACTGAGATTCCACATGGTTTGAAATGATGGTAGCCAAATCAAAGTATTTCTCGCCGGTGGAGATGCCAAGTAGGAAGTAGTACATCCATCCTAAGAATTCCTAGGCATGGGGTTGCCCAAAGATCCAGCATAGTGCTATGATCCCCATTTGGATACTTTCTTTAAACTCAGATCGAGGGATCTCTAACTTCATTCTTTTGGGGTCCTTCTTCAAGGTCTTGAGCCAATGGTTGTTCAAATATTGTCTAGCCATGAGCTCCAGCTGCTAAAATTGTCCAAAAGCATCAGATTTGGTAACGACAACTAGTTCATCGAACTGAAGAATCCCCAAACCTGCTCGAAAAGTTGTGGCATTAAGAGACACCATGGGAGTGGGGTATCTGGTCGGGACAGAGGTGGTGAGCATGATGGCTTGGATGGAGGAGTTGTAATGTTCCGCAAGGGTGAGAATAAGCTTCGGGGCTTGCACAAAGCATGGGAAGAAAGCGGCCTTAAAGATCCTGAAATCCATAATGTCAATTGCCAATGTGTCTCTAGACTATCATTGAATGAACATTATCTTAACCACGGCCTGCATTTCTACCCACATTCTGACATTGGTGTCGGTGATCAACTAAACTTGGGATTTGATTTTTGATCCCACAATAGCATTGTCCTTCAAATATTTCATGCTGAGGGGAAGTTTCTCCAGGGCCCACTCAATTTTGGACTTGACGGCTACCCTAGTGACTGCCATGGAGGGAAGCTCTGGGCTCCTGGGTGGTGAGGATGCAAAATATTCTGACATAGTGAAAATGTGATGGTTTAAAACCTGCAAGGTAAGGCAACCGTTAGAATTCATGAATAAATAATACTCTGGGATCTGGAGATCTTACCATCGAGGCACGTCCTTTACCTAAAAATTTGGCTTGAGTTAGAATCCCAAAAATATGTGTATATATATAATAAAGACTTAGGAAATTAACCACTTTTAGGGCCCGGGGGTTTTAGCATACTTGACGAAAGTAAGATATGGGCTGGGTGAGGACGAAGGACCTGGGGTCCGAAAAACTAACCGTTGGAAGATGCAACTAGAAAGTAAGTTGTCGGGCCCATGTGGGCATCACATGGCAATGCAATAAATGGGGAGTTATGGTGATGATGGCACCAATAGTCTGAATGCACAGAAAGTGGAAGCCACTTGGGTAGTCTTGAATGCGCGCATGGGACATAAATGTGCCATAAAGGTTGATTGACAATAGAGAGCGAAAAATGCCTAGTTGAAACAAGCAAAGAGCCGAGCTCCAACCAGGTGGTATTCTATTATGGGACAAGCTCACAAACTCAAACAAAATGCAGACAAAGTATGGTGAGCTTGATGCAAAATAGGATAGATATACATGAAATATATACAAAGGCAAAGCCAAAGGGTATATACATAGAAATACTGAGGGCCGAAGGCTGAAACATATATACACAAAGATACAATATTTACAAGCCCTTTACAAATTTACATAGCATCTACATATACACTAATCCATAGCTGTGTAGAGGGCGGACAACCCTCTGGCAGAGCCAACCCACCAACGCGTGGTGAACTAAAAATAGAAGATGCGAAAGGCAAAGAAAAACACAAACCAGAACGAAGCAAAACCAGAAAGAACAAAGCAAAACCAGAGAACCTATCGAGAAATCTGAAGAACGAAAAGGAAAGAAGACCCTAGGAACACTCTACAATAGCTTCAACCCTTGAATAATCACTAATCAGCACTAAAAACCAACTCATAATTATCCACTAAGCATAGTGTAATTTGCCACTTAATCACACTTCAAATCGCAAAGAAATCACTCTGAAAGCTCTAAGTATTTTAATCATGGTAACTGTGAAAGTGACATGTAATTTATATTTATACCCAAGGTAAAATTAAATTTACCTTCTTCCCCATGGACTCCGGAACAAGCAAACCTCTAGACTCCAAACTCGGGGATCCCACGCAACCATACCTTCCTGCGAGGGGAAGATATCATGGTGGAGAATCCCAGAGTCTGGACTCTGGCTCTGGAAAGAACAACCAACTCGGAGACTGGGTCCCAGAGACATGAAAGAAAAAAGTAGAAAAACAAACCTCATAGGAGGGAAAACCCAGAAAATAAAAAAACAAAAACAAAGAAGGCAGAAAACAAGGCAAGAGCCAAAAGTGAAAAAAGGGGACCGAACATTTTGCACACAACATGTAGGAACGGGTATGTAGGGCATAACAAATGGTGACTATTAGGGATGAATGCCTTAGCGCATTTGAGAACCATAGAATCTCTAGTTAGCAAAACTGGAACCAATCATTACTCTGAGTATCCTACTTGCAAGGCGTGAAGCGTTTGAAAAAATCTAGCTCATACATGATTCAATCCTTGGTCTTTTTTCAATTGTGAAGTGTGTACTTTGGAACGGAATCAAGCTGATGGCCTTTGGGAGAAGTAGAGAGGAGGCACTAAATATATTAATCCAAAGTTGTCAAATCGCTCGTTTCTTCCAGATACCAAAGTTTTTGTCCCATCTTTTCTTTCCTTGTTATTTTATTCTTTTCTGGATGGGAAGGCGGTACTTCTTTCACCATTAAGCTTAAGATTAGCTAAATTTAATGGTGGTACTTCTTTCACCCTTCCACCCATCTCAATTTTCTAAATGGGGAGGAGAAACTCCAGACCCAGAAAGAATACTAAAAGTTCACACTTGGGCCAACAAACTAGTGCAACCAATCTACTCTCGTTGTGTCTGATTACTTGTTCCTTTTGATTTTGACTTAACTGATTTCTAGACTTACGGGAATAAATCCGATGAAGATTACTCATAGCTTATTACCAAACATACACAATATCTCTAGAGACCAGACCAATTCCACCATGCTAACAATAGATTCTAAATTTAATATAATGCAAAAGGTACCATCTCGGAGACTAGATGTTATGCGAAGCATACCAGCCTACAAAAGGGAAGAAAAACACTAGAAGCCTAGAAAAGAAAGAATGAAACAAAATCAAAACAAAAAGGAAAAGGGGCAGTCCCAGAGGACAGCCAGCAAAACTATTTACAAGACAAGGCACCTCAAACAGAGCACCGGAAAAGAAATATTTACAAGCAGGATGATTTACATATAATACAACTCCAGACATACCTGCCTCACTCAAAATAATATTTGAGAAACTATCTATTGACATGTAACAGGATGGGTTCTTTGGTCATGGTATTGAGGTGATAGGTGTTTTCCCCATAGATCTCTGAGATCAAATATGGTTCGAGCTAGAGTCATTGGAATTTGGTGTACTTTCCTTTCTTTTCCTGGGCTTTGTCCCACAAGAGGACCAAGTCCAAAATCTAAAAGGCCTTATACAAGGATCTTCAGTCAAACCATCATTTCACTACTGCTTGGTGATGCACAAAATATTCAAGGGCTGCATCTCTTTGTTCTACCATCTGCACTAGGTTTAGGAGTCGAACATCCACGATGTTGTCCCGGTTTCCAAATTCCTGTATGAATTGCAAAACCAGGATTTACAAGTTAATGGGGAACACTGGGTTCTGGCCATAAACTAGATGGAATGGCGATGTCCCCAAGGTGACCTTAATTTGAATACGATCTTCCCAGAGGGTGAATCTCATTTTTTGGTCCCAATCCCGGGGATTTTGTTGTAACAGGTGTTTGATCACTTCAAGAAAATTTTTGTTAGTTTATTTAGCAATACCATTCCCTTGGGGGTAATAGTTGCTGGAAAACTTCAGAGTGATCTTCCTATCATAGGTCCATTCAAGTGATTGCACTAAAGAAAACACCAGACCATTGTCACATACTATAGCAAAGGGCATTCCAAATCTTGTGACTATGTTTTCTTCTAGGAATTTGATAACTACATCTGCGGTGTTGTTTTTACAAGGTATGGCTTCAGACCACTAAGTGCAATAATCGATAGTAGTTAGGATGTACTAGTGGTTGGTAGATGAGTTGGGGTTGATTTCCCTGATAAAGTCAAATGCCCATTGGGCAAAGGGTCTAGCTTCAAAAACTAGCTACAAAGGCATATCCAAGTTTCGCTGACGATGTGTCATGGTTTGATAAGTATGGCACCTCCTGATGTGAGTGTAGACATCTTTAAACATACAGAACCAATAGTATCCCACCCAGAGGATCTGATGAGTAGTAGCATCAGCTAAGCCATGCCCGGTTCCAAATTTCCCATGAAATTTTTGAATTATTTTCGCAGCTTGAACCCTATCAATGCACCGGAGGTACACTCCCTCATAATTTCTATGAAAAATCATGGAGTTTTTATAATAAAGTGTGTGATTTACAACCACAGGGCATGACTTTGGTTTGGAGGAAATCCTCTAGGCATTTGTTATTCAATAATAGGTACACCAAGTCTGTGTACCATGGGTCTTGGGTGATGGACTCCATTGTATATGTTTGACATTCGATGTGGGGAGTCTCTTCTACCATCGCTCTACATAGTCCTTGGCCTTAGACTATCTTCATAGGTTGCATTTCTAAGTCATATTCCTAGAGAATGGCCATCCATTTCCCCCATATCTCACCCAATTCACTCTACATCAGCAGAGATTTCACGGCCTGGTCTGGAATGATAGCATGCACCTTGCTCCAGAGAATATAATGCTAGAATTTCTTCACAGCGTGAACGAGAGCAAAGGCCTACTTTTCCAAGGATGAATACCAGACTTCAGCATTCTTGAAGGGGGATCTCATGAAATCTATTGGTTGTTCTTCCCCTTCAACCTTTTGGGTCAATACTGCTATGGTAGAATGCAGCGAAGCAAAGGAATAAATGTAGAAAGGGAGGGAGTAGTTTGGACTTGCCAGAACTGGTGCCTCCATTATCATTTTCTTGATCTGGGTGAATGCCCACTTTTCTTCAGGACTCTACTCAATTTTGGTATCTTTCTTCATCATTTTGTTGATTAGTTTTATCATCTCGGTGAATCTAGTGATGAACCATCAGACAAAGTTGATCTTTCTGAAGAAAGACCTCATTTCCTTCTTGCTGCCGGGCATTTGCAGGTTTAGCAGTGCTTCAACTCTCTGAGGGTCAATGGATATACCCTTCTCAGAGACAATATACCCAAGTAACTTCCCTTCAGTGACCCCGAATATGCATTTCTTAGGGTTGAGGGATATTCTATACCAGCGACATCTCTCACAGATTTGGGCAAGGTGGGCGGAGTGATTACGCATGTCCCAGGAAAAGACAGTCAAATCATTCATGTAGATGATTATGCACCGGTTCACAAGGCCCTCGAACACAATGTCCATAGCCTTTTGAAATGTAGCCCCTACGTTAATCAAGCTTAAGGGAATTCTCTGGTAAGAAAACATTCCCCACTTGGTGGTGAATGTCGTTTTGTCTCTATCTTCAAATTTAACCATGACTTGGTTATATCCGGAGAACCCATCCAAGAAACACATCATCTGGGATCCATTCATGATTTGTAACACCTCATCCAACAAAGAGAGAGGGTGATTGTCTATCTTGGGGGCCTTGTTTAAATTTCACAAATCCATGCAAAGGCGGTGTTAGCACTGTCTTGAAATTTTTTTGAATCCCTTGGTCTTATTCTTTTCCCGAGCTTTCCTGTTTTCAAATCTTGTGTTTTACCGCTCAAAATAAGTCAATCACTTTTTGAGGTCATGTTTCAACCTTAGTCGCTTACTCACATCGGTATTCTTGCAATGTTTTTAAGTTGTGTGAGTCAGCGACGAGCTGTTAGTGAAGAGAATCGCGCAATCGCGAGCTGTCTGTGTCAAATTTTGGTCTGTGTGCGAGTGAGCAGGTTCATGTCTTAAAGTTGTAAATCGCGCAGTCGCGATGCTTTTTGGAAGTCAACTTCCTGGTTTGCGAGTGGGCGACGAGTAAAAACATTGTGTATCACGCAATCGCGATGAGCCCATGTTAAGTTATCATGTGTCTGCGAGTGAGCGGGTCTTATGTTTGTAAAGGTTAATCGTGCAGTCACGATGCCTTATTGAAAGCTAACTCAAAGGTCAGTGAGTCAATGACGGGTTAAGGTTATGTCTATCACACAGTCGCATCAAGCTTTTCTATCAATGTTTCGAGTTGCGCGAGTGCGCGACGAAGTCATGTCGTATAGCTGTCGCTTACTCGCATAGGTTTAACTCATGTTGATTTTTGCAGAGCGAGTGCGCGGCGAAGATATAAAACAAGGTTATGAAATTTGCATCGCCCAGTCGCACAAGTACTTTTTAAGTTTCATGATAGTTCGTGATTGAGTGACTAAGAACCCATTTAACACCTCACTCACTCGCTAAAGCTTTGAGGTAATGAAAGGTCATCTCGCGAGCATGCAATAAGCAGAGAAAGAATGATGTCGCGCACTCGCTAGTCAATGCAGATGATCAGAAAAGAGCTCGCGAGTGGGCGACAAGGGAAAAAGTGAGACACTCGCGCACTCCCGGTATGTAATGAAATGAAAGAAAAGAGCCCGCGAGCGTGCGACGAGCCAAAAGAGAATGTCATCGCTCAGTCGCCAAGCAGAAGAGAAGAAAGAACAATGCATCGCTCACTCGCTCATTAGATGATAGCAAAAATAAAAGGACAGCGAGTGAGCGATTGGACAGAGTATGAGTTATAAAAGATGAATGTCGCTCAATCACCTAGTCAATGAAGACAAAAGGAAATCAGCTCACGGGCATGCGACGAGCCGGAGGGGGAAAAGCATCGCTCAGTCGGCCAAATAAAAAAAAGTGCATTTTAAAAGCTTGCGAGTATGTAATTAAGGAATAGATGAAAGAAAGGATACTTTCTCGCTCAGTCGCCCAGATTCAGATAAAATAAAAGGTAAATTCGCGAGAGTGCGATGAGTAACAAAAGAAAAGAATCGCTCACTCACATGAAAATAAAAGCCAAAATATGACAGACAGCGAGTACGCGATAGACTTAAGAATGAGTCAAGAGCTAGGTCATCGCTCACTCGCGGGAGATAAAAAGCTGAGCAAGGATGAACGGCGAGTATGCGACCAGTTAGGTAACAAGGATGTGTTGCTCACTCGCAAAGGCATTTCTAAAAGTGAATAAAGTGCAATGTGTTGGCAAGTTTCAGGCTGACGAGTGCCAGATGGAAAAAAGTGTACACTCTCTCTTCCAGATAGGATGTACAGTGCAAGTTGATCACAGCATTAATGACAGAATGAAATCTCTGTGACAGTTCAAGTGCAAAAATTTGGCTTTCAAGTTGACAAGACACAGTCCTTAATGGCTATAAGTGTAAATGATTGAGTTGGATTCTATACAACTCTCATTTCTGCATTCTGAGTTTTCTGTGAATAGTAAGGAGCTTATTTACCTGGAGCTTTGTGTCTGAGAAAGTAAAATTCAAAGGAGAAGCAAGATGAGTCAAGCAATTGTTCCTACCACCTCACAAGGGTCTGAGAAGAAGAAGGAATTTGTACCAAAGAAATACACAGAAGAATTTGTCGAATTGCTGCCTAGAACTCTGAACACAAACAACACGGATTGGGAGGAATGGACAGACAAATGGTCTCAATGCAGAAATCCGGTAACCCCAGACTACTCCGATATTTCTTTATTTCATTATTTCTAGAACAATAGTGTTAAACCAGTCCCAATCTGCAATCCATGGGATTTGAGTATGGCCAAGTTGATTGTACCTGATGTATATGTGGATATTGGTCTCATAAGAGAACTAGCGAAAAACTATTGCCCAGTGGCTAGGGTAA